>PNEQ01000872.1:11431-90941 GCA_003012365.1 Medauroidea extradentata
TTTTCAAAGAAGACAAGAGTAATCATAAATTACAATTAATACAAAACTAAACTTAATTCCTTAAGTTGAAAGTTTTTTACAACACACTTTATTGGCTACATTACTGCTTGCCATGAAACGCAGTGCAGTTTCTCAATACATGTAAGGCAAAAATTCTATACCTTTGAGTTAAAAATATGATTATCAGTAGGGAAAGAAAACATAGCGATTTAGAGGGGGAGGGGTGAAAGTCATTATATTCAGAGCACTGAGCTCAAAACATTGACCGGCCGCCACTGGGGCCAGCTTTGAAATCTTAAATAGGAACCCCCATTGTTTATTGCAGATTCAGATTCTCTGAAAAAACCTAATTTAACTTTTGTATTTTCCTTTTTTACCACTATAGATGGTTCAGTGATTGACGAAAATGAATAGCAAATACATGAACGTTAGAAATGCATAACTTTTGTACCCTATTTAACACTTTTTTCATTGCATATAGATGGCACTGTAACCAACATTCCTTCATAACATGATTGTGTTATTAATAGGAATGCAGGCTATTACGAAAGAAGAGAAAATTTAAATGGTTTACAATTATAGAGAAAGTGGTGGCAAGAATGTTAATAATGCTATAGCCCTTTATGATTGTTTTCCAAAGATAGTGCGATCAAACACTTTTTTTTTTTTTTCAGGTTATTAAACATTTCTCCACAGAGGGAACTGTACAACCACACAAGGAACCTTCAAAGAACAACGCTGAAGAGCATAATGAAACTGCAATATTAGATGCAGTGAATCATTACCACATTAGCACACTGCAAGCAAGTCATGAATCAGGAATTAGTCAAGACTACTACTTGCTAAATTTTTAAATGTACAAAATATCATCTGTTTCATATTTACCTAAATCAGGTACTTCATGGCAATTATTTTCATACTCAAGTAACAATTTGCCAGTGGTTGCTTCAGAAAATACAGAGACACCCCAATTTATTTGCTTGAATACTTTTCTCTGATGAGTTGACTTTACAGAACGATTAATCGACAGCACATGCATTAACGGAATGTGGAAAATCCAATTTGGTTACACTAAGTTAAACAACAGCATCCATGGAATGTGAATGTTTAGTGTAGAATAATGGCGGAACAAACTCATTTGTCCATTCTTCAACAATGACCTCTAAAATGGTGATAAATGTAGAACATTCTTGGAAGAATATCTCCAAGTATTGCTTGAAGATCTTCCCTTGGAATTGCCTCAAACAACGTGGTTTCAACATTATGCTTGTCAAGCACATTAGCATCACAGGAAGTATTAGATTGTGTGTACAATCAATAGTCGGTGGACAGGAAGAGGTGGTCCAGTGTCTTGTCCTGCAAGATTGCAGAACTTTACTTTGGGAGACTTTTGTCTGTGAAATTACTTAAAGAGTTAAGTTTATAATGAGGTGCCCACAGCACGCAACAACACATTTCAGCACATCACCAATGAAGGTCGGAATATTATACTGGAAAAACTTCTCAGTTGCATCAAATCATTCGAAGTACAGATCAATAAATGCATAAAAGTGGGCAAAAACATTTATGAGCCCCTACTCCGAATCAAAAAAGCACCCCAATAGTAAGAGTCAAGAGGAGTCACTATAAATAAAGCATCCCGATAGAAGCAAGGGAACTCACGTTAGTAAAGCACCCAGCAGTAAGAGGCAATGGGACTCAAATTAATAAAGCACCCGGTAGTGAGAGGCAAGGGGACTCAAGTTAATAAAGCATCCTGATAGCGAGAGACAAGAGGGCTCAAGTTAATAAAGAATCCCGATAGTGAGAGGCAAGGGGACTAACATTAATAAAACACCTCGACAGAGAGAGGCAAGGGGACTCATCTAAAACAAGCACCACATTGGTGAGAGGCATGGGGACCCACCTAAAACAAGTTGTTTTACAAATTATTGAACACAAAGTTGTTTTTATTTCTTTTATTCAATGCATATTCTCCAGATAATACCTTTTATTTTAAATTAAAATTTGTTTTTTTTTGTCGATAACAGCGCCATCATGCACACAATAAAAAAATGTGTCAATTACATAAGCTACATATTTTTTTTGGAGAATCCGAAACTGCAGTAAAACACTGGGATTTCTGTTTAAGGTTTCAAAGTTTCCCCATTCTCCGCCACCCTGGAGTAGGACATGGGTATACAATGGTATCTCTGGCTAGCATTTTAAAAAATATTGAACACACATTTTTTCTATACAATGTGTGGTTTTCACAGATTTTATTGTCTCAAGAATAAAACCCACCTTTGTATATTTAGATAATGCACATTCCCAAGATACAAAAGGCTTGTAAAACCCAGAGCATAAATCTTACCCAGGTACATAAACCACGATGAAGATGCAAATGCGATGATGAGTGCAAATGCCACTTTACTGAGGAAACCCACCATTGCCAACAAAGCACTGGGGATCTTAAGAATTGTGCTCAATATCCACAATCCCAGCAGAGTTCCTGGAATGGTAAATTAATTTCAATTAGGCCTATGTATTTATACCTATATTAAAAAAAACATTCCTAAATTAATAGTAAGTTAGTAATAATCAAAAAATTAATGGCCCATTGCAAAAAATTTAAGGAATCTAAATCAATACAGAAAAGATTGTCACCAAAAATTAACTAAATTTCTTTAATGTAATTAAAAATTTATATTATCTACTTGTCTTCATTTTCTGAAACAAACAAAACTCTATCAAAATTCTTTCTTTTAAACGGGAGTACCAAAGCAATAAAATAGCACATTCTGACATGACAGCTCGCATGCAGCAATCCACCCGTTAAAATGTCTGACATGGACATTAATTAATAAAACCTGGCAGAATCACAGGGAGTGTGTCTCCTGGTCTTCCAGATATCAGACTTGTTAGCAAAAAAATGCTGACCAATTAACTTTTTCATTTACCAAGAATTCCACAAAGCACCAATAGTTTAACACTGCCCTGTCTCACCATAAAGATTGGGGTCGAGCTCAAGTTATTGGAGAAGGTAAACTGTATATACATGAACACTTATAAACAGGGAGTAGTTGAAATGAGTATGTACTGGTATTTCAGTGGATGAAAGTGCATTTTCTATGTGAGTGTTATAATATTACGTTGCAAATGCATCCTTATGCTACAAAAAATATATAAACGCAAGTACACAATTTTTAAAGACATTTTTATATTTTTAATGTTGCATGTTACATAATCAACTGTAAATATTATTTCAATGGAATTACCTTTAATTAATTGCTTTTAAAATGATTCTGCAACACACAACATTAAAAATTTATGAATGTGAATACTATACAATTTTTTTCTCAATAGAATAAGAAAGCTTTTGAAATTAACTATTTATTACATCAAAACACTGAAATAAGCATCCCAGGTCAACCAACAAAATATCTCGTCTCATATCAAAGACATTCTGTATTATAGATATATCCATGGACACACATACCTTATCAAAAAATTAATTTTGTATTACAACACAGCAGGTTGTATAAACCTAACAAATAACACCTTAAAACCAATAATATCACAAAAACCACATTATAAGTACACTCTACAAGACATCATTAAATTCCATATGCAAGAATAACATGTTTAGCAATTGCAGGAGCTCGAGCATAACCGTATCTGTTTGAAGCAACAATAAAACTAATTTTGGCACAAACTCATAAATTTGATGACCAACTTTCAAGCAGGATTAAAATGCCATGCTACAAAAAATATGTCATTACTTAAAGTAAGTTAAAAACCAAAACTGGGTTGCCAGAAGGTACCTGCCCATACCAATGCTGCCTTTATTCCATCACTTTGTGCATAGTCCAACTAAATGTATATGCTGGTATAAAATTATCTTGCTGTAAGACTGCAGCCATCTTTATCAAGTTCAATTTTCAAGCTCATAAAATGTAATAATCACAGTAACTGTAGACTGAGAAACATAGTAAATGATGTATAATACTAACAGCTGAAGAGTTTGTGTACTAGCAATATTTTATTTTTATGTTTATATCATTGTTTAGTTGAGAGTGACCACGTGTAAGTTGGCAACTAGTAATTCCGACTTTGAAAGCTTAAGGCCTTCAGCCTTAAGTGGTGGTTTGGATAAACCTGTCATTCTTGATAAACATTTATTGTATTATCTACTTGCGTATGTACCTGTTATAATAGACAGTGCTGTTAATGTTGTAGAATATTTGGTGGAGGTTCAAAGATTTTTCAGTGCTGATATTTTGCCTAATGAGGAAGTCAATGCTATTCTGTTGCCTCGTATTCTTCCAGAGGAATGCGCAGATATTTTCATCCATGCCAGAGAAATAAATTTAGTTAGGGATGATGTGAAGTCTCACATTTTCAAAATCGTTGTAACGCACACATTTTTTTAAGAATTGTAGCGTAAAATACTGTGTCAGAAATAAGCAACATAATGAAAGTGCTACCACATAATTTTAAAACCTAGAACTCTATCTTAGTGTGTGTGGGGGGGGGGGGGTTATCATACCAGAGTCTGAGAATGTAGAATTTGAGATTGATAATCTGTTACATGATTTTCATGTTTATTGTTTATCACTTAACCTGTCTACTTTAAGTGAGCTCCAGTCCTGTTTAGCCAAGGTTACATTGAGATTGATGACCGTTTCAGGAACAGCTGTTAGCATAGTCAATACGCAGGTATCCTGTGAGCACAAATATAATAGGGTCAAACACTGCTTTATATGAGGTTAGACCAATAATTTCTCAAATAAGTGTTTTCGTGACAAAAATGTTTGCAAACATAGTTATGTTTCTGATTCCCAAAATCCTATAAAAAAGACAACATTTCTAGCCCTCATAAAGTACTCTGAGTGCAGAGATGCGTGCGCACATGTTGAACATGTGGTGTGCATGGTCAGAGTGTAAGACAAAATTGAAACATGATAAAATTTGCTCCTTTAAATGTGAAATTAGAGTCTTAACTACGGTTAGTGTAAAAATATGGGCGAAAACTGTTTCTACACTTATTAACACTTGAACACCAACCATTTTAATGGATCATGACTACTAAAATCAGTAAGGACCTAAGTGACCTGAGAGTGCTTTTAAAAGAGGATGTGAGGAGTGAATTAATTTTTGTCTTGCAAACGGAGATAATGTTACTACTATGGTGCACGTAACCACGTCATTTAAGATTAAGAATTTTCTTTGGAGATATTCCTTTTTGCTTATTCTGCAGCTAGCTCTTCAAATTATCATTGGTATTGATTTCTTGGCGCATTCTTGTGCCAGCGTAAACATTAGGGTAGGTGTGTTTAGTGTTGCACTTTCTGAAGAAACTGCTAGGCATTGAGAAAGAATGTAGTGTCACCAGTTCGACCGACCACAATATATCAGAATTGTGTTCTGAATTTCCCTATATAATTTCTGCTCACATCAGTATGTGTAATGCTTAACTATACCCAATAATTTCAAAAGACAATACACCAGAGTGTTGTAAGCCTCATTGCATTGCCCTGCCGAAAATGCAGGTATTTAAGAAAATTTTAAATAATTTAAAACAGGATGTTGTTTCACCTTATAATAGCCTTTATGCTAGTTCTGCATTCCTGCATCCTAAAAAAATGCCAGACAAGTTCAGACTTACTGTAGATGACAGATTCATAAGTAATCGTCTATATTTATATCAGTTTCTGGTGGAGGCAATTGAACATTTTTTTCAACAAATAGATCATGTAAATGATTTTACAATTTTTATTTAAACCATGTATTTCACCAGCGTGTCCTTCATGATGATGCCAAAGCAGTCCTTCTATTAATTACTTTTTGGTGTAATATGAGTGGAATCGTGTTCTATTTGGAGTTTCCTTTGATGCACAAGCATTGTCCCAAGTGTTGGAAAAGGTGTTTCGACCTTTTCAGGGAACATTCATTGTCAATTATTTGGACGATATAGTAATCTATAACCAAAATATGACAGAGCACCTGGTGCATATTCAACAAGTTTTACTTACATTTAGATGTGTGTTTTAATAAATCCCAAGAAAATCACATGCACTGCAGACCATGGTATTTGTTACAGATGGCAAAATGTTGTTGCAACTTGAGACAATCAATCCGGTGTTATCATTCTCTCCTCCTAAAAAATGTAGGGGACTCCTTAAATTTGAAGCTATAGTTGGCTATTATGCCAAATTTATTCAAAATCTAGTAGAAATTTTGGCTCCCCTCAATGAATTTAAGCGTAAAAATTGTCAGTTTGAATGGGGACCTGATCAAATACACGCTTTAAAGAAGTAAAAAAACATTTAGCATCTCCTCCTGTTTTACAGCTTCAATTATGTACTCAGAAGTTTATCCTTAATGTAACTAGTGCTAGGACTTTAGGTGCCGTCCATCAGTATCGTATCGATGACAAGTTATTACTAGTTGAATACGGTATCCGTTTGTTAACAGAGATTGAACAGAAGTCGTCCTCATAAGAAATTTGCTGATTATTTAAAAGTAAATGAATTTTAGCTTTGTATTGACAACCAAGCTTTGTCTTGGCTTTGAAAATCAAAAAACCATTTGGGAAATTGTGGTGTTGTGTTGAGCATTTGTCACAATTCCACTTTATTACCGTACACATCAAAAGTACTGAGAACTGCGTTACGGATACACTCTCTAAGATGTATGTTCCTGAAGAATTCTTTCCCATTAGTGATAATGATGTAAGTCCTTTTTTGGATGGTGATGATGATGGGTCTTCTTAAAATCTTTTGCAGCAGATTCCTGAAGTAAATATATGAACTTGCTTCAAGGACAGTCGTTAGACCTAGATTGTATATGAATGTTGATGGAAATTAAGGATAATAAGCTCCACCATTTTATCATCAATAAAAGTTTGGTAGGAAAAAGAATGCAATATGGTAAATCTTTGCACCTTGTTCCGGAAAATTTTTGAGATAAAATTTTTTAAATATTATCATATTATACTTATTTTGGGCTGGGCCAGCTCACCCTCATATTGTTATCCATGAACTTGGTGATACTATATGATGCTGATATTATTTGTTTCTGTGAAGAAGACCAATAGACTTTGAATTGTGCGCCTACGAGCCCCACTAATGAACTCGTTATCCTCTCCTTTGCTATTGACGTCATACGTTCGTTAATCTTCGGGCGGCGTAGGCCGTCTTTGTGCCTTCCCTTCCCCTTTCCACCCTCCTCCCGGCCGGCTATGCCGCGCCGTGGTTGCTTGTCTCGAGCACTCTGCCTCCGTTCGCCGTCCAGCTATGTACTGCAGATCAACTCGTGGCCGACGCGGCACACGTGTCTACTTGTCTTTATTCTAGTAAGCATTTGTTTGATTATTTATTTCTCTTTAGCTTTTGCGTTTAGTTTCTTCAATCAAGTTTTCTATCGCCTTTCCAAAATGTGGTGCCGTTTCGGCAGGGAGGTGATCGACGCCCCTTTTAATCTTTTAGCGTGGTATGTATTTTTGCCATGTTAAACTAATTTTGTTCAATGCTACACAATTTGGATTGCCTTTGCTATAATTAATGACGCCGTGTAATTTATTGTTAATAAACACCCTTTTGATTGAATTTTCATGAGTTTACTTTAGTATTTGCTAGAGACTATATTACCAAGTCCCAGTGTGAGCAATTACATTACCTTGTGGGTTGTTTGGTATGGGTGATACAGTATGTGCCTTGGCGTGAGACTATTTGCTCACCCTAGATTCACAGCCGTTTGTCTTGTACAACTGTGTCTGTGTGAGACTCAGGCACAATCTTTGGAACTCATTTAGGCCAGGAAAAGATTGTATACATGTTATATCAGCCTACTTAACAAAATGAGTTCTAATGAAAAATACACATACAGTAATTATAAATATAAGAAAAAATAAAACTTTAGACCAAAATCGTCAAAAAAAGAAAGTGCACATGAGTTTGTAATAAATTTGTTACTACACCTATGGCAGATATTATAAGTCCCACGCTGTTTAACATAGTGTATTCATAAATGGTCCAACTGAATTTTTCTCTGGTGTATAAGAACAGCACAGAAAAGTCACCTGAAACAATAAAAAATCATTGAGTAAATTACCAATACAAAAAAAGTTATTTTGACTTTATTATTATTAATAACAAAACAATAATAACAACATGGCATTATTCTAATGTGGCAAAGTTAAGGCATGATTGCCTCTCTAGCACTTAACCAAATTGCGAAAAACATTATTTAAAATCACTACATTTATTTGAAAGACAGTTCTATTCTTACTATATATGTGATCTGAAGACTTGGTCCTATCCTTAAAAGATAAACATAGAGGAGAAAAAAAGAAACTAAGCCATGAGGTATTATAAACAAAATTAGCAATCCATTAAGAACCGGTATATAAATGAACAACACTGTAGTCAAGTAAAAAAATTTAAAAAATAGTAAACAGTAAGTCAAACCGAGAAAAAAATTAAAAATATTGTAGTATTCATGGCATAAGTCGTTAATGAACAATCTTTCTTCTTGACATTGACAACTATTCCAATAAAATAATTGATTTGAAAAACAAATGTTAGGAGTACAGGGTGATAAAAACTATACAAAAGGTATTATACCATCCTGTAGAAAAATGTTTCTTTAGGATAAAAATATTGTGAAAGGTTTTTTTAAATCAAGTAATAAAAGTTTATATCAGCATTTAGTGATGTGATTCTTAAATTTAATATTAAAAATAAGACATACAAGTATTATAAATATGTTAAGTTCCTGAAAACTGTGTCAGAACAGTGAAGATTATAAATAATTAATGACTCAGCTAAGGTTTCAATTAATTCTGTAGGTAAGAAATCTTAAAGCATTCTTAAAGAATGCACAGTTTCATTTCTTTACATATGTAGGTGACGAGTTCATGTCTAAAAAATAACCAAGTTTTTTTTACTGATTTTGGTAAAGGAATCTGTAAAACATTACAAGTGGTTTATACAGCTTTTGTTACATTTGATAACTTGAGAAGTTTATTAGATCTGATTGTAATACAGTGGGTTTCTGTAGGATTTAATTGCAGTCTGAACTTTATTGACTACCATGGGAGTAATTAAGGGCAGAGCACAGTGGCACCCCCCCCCCCCCTTTTTCAACCACAACACAATATCGGCCAATAATTTGGCAAAAATCTGATTCTGTACTCATTCTCATATTTATATTAGCTGATCTGTAAAATCGAACTATAGCATTGTATTTGCTGGAAAGAAGAATTTAGTTGAGCAGGTGGTCTGGTTCCTGAGTCGCTGTTTTCAAATTATTTTGGGTCGTTGTATTGTGTTGGTTGTTTTTTGAGTTTGTTTTGTTTGGCTGATTTGGATTTTGAGTATATTTTTCTTTGGAGTATCTTTAGTTGGATTCTTAGGGAATTTTGAAACTCCTGTTCCTGAGATTGGGTAGAGTTTGATGGCAATTCTGTTGGGTTGGCATTTGACAGTGATATACTTGAGTAACCTGGGATTTCTGGGCTGCCCCATTTGCCTGCTCTTCCCATATAACGGCCGTGGAGGGGCGGACTTGGTGGAGGAGAGAGCTCACGAGTTCTCGGCAATGGAAGGGGAATGAGGGAAAGGATTGACGTCGACGAAAGAAGGGGCGCTGACGAGCGCCCAGTCTAGTATAGCAGCCCGAGTAAGGCAGTCGCCGAAGTGAAGGTGGAGGCCGATGTGTGGTCGGGAGTCAGGATATCTGGATACTGTGTGGGGAGCATGCATAGACATGTTCTTTCGGAAGTAACTTCTCTTAGCTGTGTGACAGTTTTGGAAGAGAAAAAAAGCCGCGGTTATTCACATATTGGCTTGCGGCAATATTATGTGAATTAGGTTTGCCGTCGACGAGGATGTATGGTGAGTTATGCAGTGTGCGCTGCACCATTTCCTGTCTGGAACATTCATTTGCCCCCAAATCTTAATTGCGAATACTTGGTGATATTCAGGATTAGAGTGTCGTCTGTGATTCAATACTCTTGAAGTAGGGAACACTGCGCCAACGGATTGGTCCGCCGGCGAGTATTTTGGGATATAAATTGGATGTTGGAGTAGAGTTCCTCGAAAGGGAGGCATTAACGAAGGAAATAACGAATGAGGATGTTTGCTTAGTTGTGGTAGGCTCAATTGAGAGAGTTTGTGTGTTTCGCTAGCCCTTTGATTGGTGAAATAGTGGTAAATATGTTAAGCGTAGTTTTATTGATGTTGTAATGAGGATTAACGAGTTTGGAGGTGAGGCGAGAAGGAATGCCTAAGGTTTAGTTAACTGGTTAAGTGAAATATGTGCCATTGTAATCATTTCCATCGTTTTTTATAAAATAACGATTCAGGTATTTACCAATACTAAATAACAGTTGTGGTATTTAAATGTTATGGTGGTCCTATTGTGAAATTTAAAGTTTGTGTAAAGAAAATATTGTGGATTGTGTAGACGAGTGTAGAGGGAGCTTATTTTAAGAGAAAATATATATGTCATTTAGCTTCTTAAAGCGTTGCATTTTCTCATTGGTAACTAGCTTGCCTGTTTCCATTGCCTCGAGCGTAAATGTTGACAGAAGATGCTTGCCCTGTGGTGGATGTGCACCTTAAGTGCGGTGTTTTGGAGACCTTCTTCAATTTGGTTAAATGAATTCCTAGTACCTTCAGCAAGCTGTGATGGCTCACAGTATCCACTACAGTAGAACACACTCAGTGTAAGAAAGACTGGAAGACTGGAATGCAAGAACCCTTAAAATTGCTGCTGCGTGTGCCATGACCACCCGTCAGGATCCAGGACAAGGGACAAAACGAGACAAGAGGCTGCATCTTTACTCCCGGGCCCCGGCCACTAATTCCCTAGACAATCGACAGTTGGCTTCATCTACACTTCTGATTTCCATTAGGCCACACACGCACAGTGCACAGCAAAAATTTGCTGTGTTTGAAGTACTCATTTACCTGTACAGTCGCGAGTCTGTCGTGACTTGTGAAACAGTCAGTCTACACAGTCATATGACAAAGAAATAAACATGAACAGATCAAATTCAAAACAGAATGAGCGAGGTGGAAAAGCAATGAAGATAACGTCATTCTTCGGAAAGATGAAAAAAATTCAGGTTAGTCACTTTTATATGTTTGGCCAACAAAAACTAGTTATTTCATTTTCATGAATAATGATGATAACTGACCAATTTTGTTGCCATTATTAACATAGCAGTGTTAGTACATATTTCAATTTCTTTTCCGTTTTGTATTTACCTAAGATTTTATGCCCTGTATTTTTATGGCAGATCACCTGAAAGAGGACATCATGGGTATAATTAACTAATAACAACACAAAGCCAGAAACTGCAAGCGTAACCAGTGTCTCACTTATGGATACATAAATTGAAGCATCTGTCACATTGTGTCTAGGTATAGTAATCAAGTATATAATATATTACAGTGTTAGTATAGTCCTCATTTGGAGTTATGTCCCACTTATGGATACATCAATTGAAGCATCTGCCACATTGTGTCTAGGTATAGTAATCAAGCATATAATACATTACAATGTTAGTGTACTCATTTGGAGTTGTGATTCTGTCATATGTCCTTCAAAGTTGGCTGCCTTGTTTACTTATCAATAGTAAATTGGTTGGCAAGTTTTCTCGGGGATCTCAGTTTCCCCACCCTTTCATTATGGCATTGCTCCATGCTCACTTCATGTCACATTTCACCAAGGCTGAAGACCTAGCTGTTAAGTGCTGACCAAAATATTTCACTATCACTATATCACTATCGATAGCAAAAATCTTTTGAAACAGTCCTGTAGCATAATTAATGTGCACCACTACAAGTTTTGGAGGCACTTTTTTTACCATATTATTTTAACATTCTCCCTATAAGAATGAGTTTGACGTTTCAGCATTTCATGTGCGAGACTTCAGGACCGAATGTACACTGTAGACTACCACTTTCAAAACAACTGTACTCACTAAATTTTGATATAGGACAAGCAGACAACATGACATTTGCAACACTAGATGCTTTGAAAAAAAGAGGAGCGATGAAGAGTCCAGTAAAGTTTTTAAAAAATTTCCGAAATTGCAAGAAACCGTAAAATTGACACCACTATTCCAAGACTCAGCAAAAAGCAGACATATAGAGTGAATTTGATAAATATATCAGACCCCGAAGTATACTTCAGAATATCAGTATTTTATGCATTTCTTGATAACTTGAGTAAAGAATTTGAAGAACGATTTTCCGAGAAGAATAGCTTTCAGGAAATTTAAAAGGGCTGATTCCTAAATTTTAGTGATAAGTTGAACTGTTCAAAAACAATAGATGATGCCAAGTGCTATATGTGTGATTTGCCGGGAAGTTTGGATGAGCTTGAATGTGAGTTGAAGACATAGCACCTTTTTCGCCTGAAAATATTGATGAAAGTACGTCCATGTACAGCACTAGACATCTTAATGTCAACAAACACTGAATTTTACCCCAACATCTAGAATATTTTGACCATCTTCACCACTGTCCCTGTGACTGCTGCAATGTCAGAACATTAATTTTCGACACTGAAGAGGATTAAAATCTATCTTGGATCAACTATGATAAAAAATAATTGAATGGTTTGGCACTGCTAAACATCCACCGTGAAATTGTTGTCAAACCTGAAGATGTCATTGAAAAGTTTGTGAGAATGCAACCAAGAAGGATGAAGCTGTCGTACATGTAGATTAGTCATGCATATAGATGTAACACAATATTTATAATACGTGAAATTCAGTTGTTCATCATTTTTAAATTATTGTGTTACTGTATGTTATTCTTAACTCACCATTCTTAACTCATATTTTTCTCAAACGTAGCTTGTAGCCCTTTTCAGCTAGATGCATAAAGTAACAAACTACCAAAATAATTCTGCTAAAAATATAAGTGAACAGATTTTATTTATTACGTGCAGGTCGCCCTGCACTTACATATATAACTTTTGGACTGGAACCTGTTTTTTGGAACTATCTCCTGAGGACTCTTAATTTGTGCGTCGCACGTTGTTTCTTTTGTTCCCTTGACCTTTGATTCAAGGTCATCTGTGTTGTTCGTTCCCCCCTCTCTTCTGCTTCCCTCTCTACTATACCTCCTCCTTCCGCCATTCCTCCTCTAGCACTAGGTGGACTGTGGGCTCATGGCAAGCCAGGCATTCCCATTTGGTTAGCCGGCGGTGGCGGTACCCTCCTCGCTTTGGTAAGTGCTCTCGAGTGTGGTTGGTTTTATCTTGATATAAACTGTAACATTAGTTGTTTTTTTTTTTTTTTTTTTCGGAGTTTTGAAAGGTTCAACTTCGATAATTTTGCTGGTTTAACTTGCCCCTAAATGTTTTAATTAACTGTAGTGTTTCCCACGTGACAGTAATTTGCTGTTAGGCCTTCACTCTCGGACCTTTTCACCTGCCCCATTTCCTAGCCTGACCACTGGTTTGGTTTATGTTTGTGATGGATTATAATTAACTTGGATTCGTTTGTTGCTGAAACTGTTTGTAGGCTCACATGGTTTGTAAAAATATAGTTGTTTTTAAAAATTGATTCGTGTTTGGAATTTAAGCATACCCTGTCTCTTTGCATGATGGTCATTTTTGAATGTTTCTTCATCTAATTGAAGTTCCAGTACAATTATTAAGAATAAATGTATGTAAACGATCAGCTTTAAATAACAAAAATTATGCTTATTTATCGGTAATTTTCTGTGCGCTCTGACATAATTATCACTGTCTTATTTTAGTTATTTGGTATAAATTTGTCTGACTGTTTTGGCATGTATGTGTGTTAACAAAAACTTGTAAATATTTTTACAATATTGTTGACAGACTAAATGGTTTAGTGTTGTCCTTTTCAGCTATAATGCACAAATTACAAAATTACCACAGTAATTCTGCGAACAGTGTAAGTGAACTGAGATTATGTTTTATTAAGAATAAATCTGAGCAGAAAATTATCAACTTTCAATTACAAAAAAAATGCTTAGTTTACTTACAATTTATCAGTAATTTTGTGTGTGCTGTAACATGTTTTTTTTCATTGTCTTAATTTAGTTATGTTAATATAAATTTATCTGTCTTGAAGCGTGCGTTAACAAAAACTTGTAAATACGTTCAAGAAAGATTGTAAAAATAATTAAATTCAGAAATGTAATAAATGTGAAACCTTAAAGTAAATTAACCAAAAAGTGAAATCCAGCTACGATTTTACTTTCTACTCAAGAATTATACTGTGCAGCAATGCTTATGCAATCATTGAGAGGCTGGCTGAAATAATATTTGGTGTGTTGCAGGAGGTCGCATCGCATGCAAAAGTAAGACACGGACTTGGCATACCTCAATTTTAAAAATAACACATATCGAAAATATGGAAAAAATTTACAAAATCCTGCAAGGAGTTTTAGAAAAAAAATTGTTAAAAGCTCAAATTTTTGCTAACTTTGTACTCAATATTTAGATTCAGAAACTGCTTAAATAGCACCAATTTTCACTCTCAAAATCCAAATTTTTTCAGGGTAGAACCCCCGCTCTAATGTTAATGTGGAGTAACAGTGAATATTAAACCTCAACTTATTAATATTGTGTGCCCCTACCCTTAGAAAGACATTCTAAATATGCCACTGTTGACCACTCCAGACTGTTTGACAGCTCACAATTAAATGAAACAATTGATGATATTGTATTACCATGATGCGCTGGCAGTTATATTTGTAAGTCATCAGCATACAAAAGGTATTTATTATATAATAGTTGATGAGGGAGGCCATCAATAAAAACAGAAGCCCTTTTCATGGGCTATATTTTGTGCACGTATTCCAATGTATAGCTACATAAGTAATAAAACGTGCATCTTATCTGCATTTCAAGTGCATTTAAGGTGAGCAATAATGAATGCTCCCTGTCCATAACACAGCATAGTGTAACTCATCATGCATTCATCAAAGTTAGTCAAATCAAATCTCAAATGCTCTGAGATTTATGTGCTCACTGATTAGACCAAGTACTGTAAGTAGTCGAGTGACACCTAATAACAATCATAGAATGTTAATTCATAACACCTTCTGCAGACACTGACATACTGCAAGGATTAGTTAATACAGTAGAGCCCCGATTTAATAAACTTGGGAATAACGAAAACAGTGATTTAACTAAAAAAGTTTTAGGAACCGTCAAATAATAACCAAAAATGTAAGAAATAACTAAGTACTGTGAAACGGGGTGATTAGAAAGACTGAGGTGAATAGAAATACAATTTTAAAGCTAAATTTTCGAGGTACCCCTCGTTTCACCTAAAAATGTTTTGCCTAAACCTAGGCAAAACAACTTTAGGCACTATGACTTTAGGCAAAACTACATTAGGCTAAATGACTTAAGGCTAAATTATTTTAGTCAAAACTAAATTAGGCAATATAACTGTAGGGGAGACGATTTTTAGGCAAACTAAGCGAGAAGGGTAGCACTTTGAAGAGAGCATTTTTAGGCAATACTATTTTAGGCAATACGATTTTAGGCAAAAATATTTTTGGCGAGTGATTTTGTAGAAAGTTTAGCAAAGGGATCGAATATTAATTAAACATATTTTAGGCCAAACAACTATAGGCTATAATACTTTAGGCAAAACAAATTTAGGCAAAATTATTTTAGGCCAAATAATTTTAGGCGAAAGTACATTAGGCAAAATGATTTTAGGCAAAACGAATTTAGGCGGAATGACTTAGAATGAAAAGTTTTTAGGCAAAATGAGTGCTGCAAAATGTTTGGGTAAAAATAATTTAGGCAAAATGACTTTAGGCAAAACAACTTTAGGCTAAATTACTTTTTTGCGATTTAAGCGAGTTGCCAGAATTTTAAGAATTCCATTTTAGGCAAAATTATTTTAGGCAAACACACTTCAGTAAAGCGATGTTAATTTATTCAAACAGATTTTAGGCTGAACAACTTTAGGCTAAACATCTTTAGGCAATATGTGTTTAGGCAAAATGGTTTTAGGCGAAACTACTTTAGACAAATTGATTTTGGGCGAAACTACTTTAGGCAAAACGAATTTAAGCAAAACTATTTTAGGCGAAACTACTTTAGGCAAAACGATTTTAGGCGAAAGATTATTGTACGAAACTACAATTGTTTCTTCATGTAGCTAACTAAAATGTGTTTTACATGCCATCCTGTTCGCTTTTTCCTCATAGGTGGCACCACTAGTTCGATTACTCGAAAGACTATAACAGAGACACCACGTTCTATCTAGCACAAACAGATAGCGTTGCAGTTCGGATAGTTGGCTATCTGATACACTGCAAATAGTTCACCAAAGTCCCGGCAGGCCACATTACAGTCGCTCAACAGGTGCGCGGCGGGAGAGAGTCATGCTATCCCACTAAGGGCAGTATTCATAGTCATGTCTCAAGACAACAGTTTGACCAATATAATTTTATTTTTTAAGACAGCACTTTTCAAGTCCAAGTTTCACAGTCCACAAATAAGACAATTTTCGTCATGACCGCGTGCTTCATGTAGAGCTTGTTAGGCACTAGTTCCAGCTCGACGAAGCACGAACTTACGTGGCCGCTAGTACACGAATGATTCCGAACACTCTTGAACAACAAGCAATAATTGAAGCATTTTCGATAAGTTACCTGCAGTTTTTCTTGTTCATGTCTCAAGATGCTTTGCTATCAATGATAAGCCAAGCTTGGATCAAATATAAGCAAATAATTAGTTTGGTTTACATTTTGAATGCTAGAAAACTCTATTTGGAACACTTTTAAGTTAATCAAGTTGGAATTGTGAAATTTAACTACACTATGGCTAATCTAGTGACTATTCGTAAACGAGTAATGAGGCTGACTTCTATTTTAAGACGAACCTTCTGTCATTTATCGAAAATATTATTGTGCCAGAGAATTTTGTAGCAAGTAGATTGTATATATATGTAATAAATAATAAGAGGTTCTTTTCTGTTAAAAGTTATAAAATATGTTTGCCTACATCAATTCCAAATAATAAAATCCTGTTTTCTTGGAGAATAACGATATATAAATTTTTAATTAGAAAATTAAATAGGTTTTCAATTTAATACGATAATATTTGTGAAACAAAAAGTTTCGAAAAGTGCTAAATACGGCAAAATAATGTTCAGGGTTATTATTGTCAGATTTAGAAACATTTTGAAAAATATTTTGGGTGTCTCCACCTCCCCCCCCCTTAGCCCAGTTCTTCCACTGTACCTCGTTATTCCACCACTTTCGTAAAAGTATAATTTTTTGGTATAATTCTTCCCGGGTGCACGCAAAATTAACCAAAAATTGTTTTCATTAAATAAAATATTTTTGCATACTCTATTCTGCTCCTTTAGCCTCTTCGACCCCCTTCCCTCCAAAAAGTGTTTTTTTTTCTATCCAGAAAACTTTGCGGACACATGCAGAACCACTCACAAAAGTTTTTTAAATTGATTTTACTAAGTTTTTCACGTATCCCGTTCTGCCCATTTACTTTCTTTGCTGACGTGCTTGAAAAAGAAAACACATTTTTAATTTGGCAGAAACCTTTGTTTGTGTATGCACCACTCACCAAAAATGTATTTGTTCGCAGTTTTTTTCGATGTCCTGGTTTGGCCTTCTGCCTCATTTTACCTTCCTGTATCAATTTTTTTGTATATACCTTTGTAGGGTGCACGCAAAACTTACCAAAATCTTGCAATCGGGTGACTGGTATATATAATGGCATACATATTGAACAAACAAACAATCATTTTTATGATATAAGCTTTAAGTCCGCCCGCGGCATTGTCCGTGTGTTTACTCGCAACAGTGAATATTTACTTCAATTGAAGGACCTCTTTGTACATTATACTGATAGTATAACTAAGCTGCAGGTTGAACTTACTCTGTAGCAGGCTCAGTAGCTTTAGCTGCCTACATGAAAAACTGACCTAAAACACTGTCGCTACCAAACAACTGTCCCGGGCCTTATAGTCATAGCAAATATGAGAGAGTATTTGGATGATATGAGTAGTATACAGTCATTTGGGCTAACTTTGTACAATTTAGGATAACATTTTACCAGGAATTTTCTGTTATATAATCGCTCTGTGTCCTTCAACAACTATGGGAACTTCAAGATTAACAATTTATCATCGCAGAATGTTAACTTCCCTATTAATTACTTCTGTATTGCTATTTGCTCTACTTGCTTTTTTGATCGTCTGCTTTGAGAGGTTTACAAAGACTACATTCCTCCCACCTCCACCAATCGAGTATTTGAGAGTTATTTTCTCATAATAATTTTTCATATTTACATAAGCATCGTTCTGAAAAAAATAAGTCTCGATATCTGATCTGGATGGGTAGATATCATGGGGTGAACAGAAACAGAGTTTACGGTTTTTAACATTTTTAGTGATCAAACATTACAAAATTTTACCACCACGTGTTAAACATTTGTATAAGTATCCAGTTGGTGAAAATTACGACTACACATGGAGTAAAAGTGTAACATACAATTCATTTAACAACTTTATTTACCACTTGTCACCTTTAAGAGTTCGGATTTAGAAAATTTATTAAATATGTCTACGGGCATTTACGTATTCATCATCATAAAACAAAATGCAACTCTATATCACTAAGGGTTCGATAACACTCATGAAATTATCAAAAACACATTCAATGTCTTATTTTCACCCCCTCAGGATTATTTTAATTAAAAAAAAACTTTATAGACAATTATGGTCATTGTGTGGGTGTAAAATTTAGGTGGAAGTGATGATAGTCCTTTGATTTAAAAATATATAGATGATAGACTATTAATATAAAACACCTTTCATCCTGTTTCATAACTTTTCATCCCCTTAGGTGTAAAATTTCCAAAAATAAATAAATTACATTTCAAGTATTTAAGCAAAGAATAATCCGAAGCAAAAATCACGTCACTATCTAAAATCTCAGTGAGCTTGATATGAATTGATTACGAATCGAAAATATTTTATACCTTTTTTCACATAGTCGAATTAGATAAATATTCTGTCTTTACGTAGACATTACTCAGAAGCTGGCTACACTTCGATATCTCGATTGGTTCAATAGTTATGGAAGAATTATTGAAAACACATTTCACATATTTTCATCCCCATAATGAAAAACTTTCGAAAAGTCTTGTAGTCCTATGATATAAATTTGTATACGTATCTAATTTAAGTAAAAATCACGATAGCCCATTGGGTTAGAGTTGCACAGACAATTAATAAAAACATGTTTCCCCCTTTTTTATTCGTAGGGAGTCGAATATCGAAAAATTTACTTTTTGGGTGTTCGCATAGTCATTATTTTGAAGTAAAAGCAACTTTGTATCCCATAGGATGGTAATCGATAGTAAATTGAAGACGAAGTTCTGTTCTTTTCACCCATTTAAATGTTGAATTTTGAAAGAATCCTTGAATTGGCTAATACGTTTTCTTATGATTGACCCATTAAAGCAAAAGTTACGACAATAGGCCGTCAGGTTCGATCTACGTAGACAAATATTAGAAAACACAGTTAACCCTATTTCACCCCCTTACAGATTAAACATTTCAAAGGTCCCTTCTTAGTGCTCGCCTATAGGAAACCCATACAAAACATTTCACATTTGTAGGTCCAGTGGTTTTGGGCGGCAGTTTGATATATCAGTCAAGTCATTTAGTCAGTCAGTGTTCTCTCTTATACATATAGATTTATTTATAAATAAGAAGAAGTGTGAACTGTTATTTTGTGATCTGTTAAGCCGGCTTTCCACGGGTGGATGTTTGTGCGTGCATGGTGCCGTCAGGTACTCGAGGGCCCTCCGAGGCGATGCGTGTCTACCCACAGTCCATTTCCAATGCATATTAGCACAACCCTCTGGCACGAGTAAGCCCGCGATTTCATCAATTTTTTTGTGAAACAATAGTTTTCAGGCATTAACGAGGTTATTACAATTTGCAAACGAACGTGAAATAACTAACCAGTGCATTTCTCATTAACAAGCCGTAAATTCAGCGAATTAAAAAAAAATACAGTAATTTAAGTTTATCGGGAACTGACGTGACGTTGATTTCAACAGCATAATTTATTTTAAAAGAAGTCGACATAATTTATTTTTTGTATAATAATACTATTAGCACGAATTTGTATTAGGCCTTTTCAAATACCCATTTTTCATCTGTGTTTTTAGCGTATTTTTAGAATCAATTGTAATTAAAGTTTTTAACGTATTGAACTATAAAAATATATAAATTAAAAAATTCTTACTTTTTTTCAACACAATTATGAAGACTTTAACATTAAACATTGTGCATAAAGTAAACCACGTTCACTATTTCTTTGAAATATGGCTTTTTTTATGCTGTAGATGTAGGTGAAGTGAGATGAGGATAGAGCAGCGACGCAATGTAATGGGAGTAAGCAAAAAAAGTGAAGGGTAACCAGCAATGTTCACGACGTCTCGCACCTGAAGAGTTGCAATAGCAACTACTTTGAAATTAATATGTAAAAATAGAGATCTGTAGTTCTTGTATTTATTTTCATTAATTATAGTTCACTTTCTACTTTTGTGCACTAATTTTTATAAGTGCATCACAAAAATATAAAATGTACAATAGGAAATCTCTTTAACACTTTGTAAGTGCTATCCTGTTATACGAAAGAGAATTCATGTTAATTGGTCACTGTTTTCAAATAGTTTTGTAGTAATCGAAATGTTAAAAATGCATATTTTTAGTGGTACTAATAACTGTAATAAACATTTTGCTCCAGTATTACAATGTATACACAAATACGGACCACTACGAAAGATAACTTAATAATTAAAAATAGTTTCACACAACGTAGCACAAAAGATTTATCATTGCTCGGTTAAAATTAAATTTGAACCACCCTAAAAAATTTATCCCCACACATAATCGCTATAAGACATAACATTACCATTTCAGCCATTTTTAAAAAGAGAATATTTATATGTTTGCTTATTAATGTTTAACTTTGGCATCTACGAGACTACAACTTTCGCGAAAATGTTTACTGTGTAATAGCTGGTCAAATATATTAGATTGTCTTCGTATAAAATGTTTAAAATATAACTCCTCATTTATTGTAACTTTTTGAAAGTCTAGGAATGTACATGTCCCTACAGTTTTTCTTGATATGTCACGTATTATTGTACGAAGTGTGGGGGAATACCAAACACATCTTGTTCCCACAGTGTGACAGCCGTCTCCACTGCCCGGCCCTTCCCGGGCAGAACCCAGGTAGTGTGTCGGTCAATTTGAACTATAAGCGCACCATACCAGAGGTTCGCCTCCAAGGCGATCCTTTCGAGCTTGACTTCAAAACATGAAAAAAGCCCTTTCCACAGCTGGTTGTGTGGTGCGCACCCCAACTGTGTCATTAAGTATGATGTTGTAGTAAGGAAGGATGCGCGCCAGAACACGCACCAGTGGAAAGCCAGCATTTTAGTTATGGACCGAGTGTTTTTCAATAACAACCCAAAATTCTAACTTTTATAATTATGCAAGAAAGTAAAGTTGTTTGAGTTATATTTTTGTGTTTGGATTCATTGCCCCCCTTTCCTGATCATTTAGGTTATTGTGTGACGAAATGTTTCGCTCTTTATCATCGTGGTAGTTACGAGAAGGCTAATTTGCGTGTGAAAACTGTTCACATAGTCTTTTGATTTTACTGCTGATTTGCTAAGTATTACTGCCTTAATAACTTCAGACATTTACGTTCGTGTTGTTGCAAAAAAGTAACTTTGTAAAGTTAAATTTAATTTTTTATCAACGAGGTGTTGACTTATTTTTCTCAGTCTTGAAAATAATGTGTGCCGTAAGATTCCTTAAAAATTTTTAATGAGAATTTACAGATATAGTCTACTATATACCATTTACCCTACTTTGCAACCCCGTTTGAAGTTTTTTTTTTTGGCAAAAATTATTGTTTTGTCACAAGTGTTTGTATGTAGCTTATCTCACCTACGTCTACTTCGTTTCTATGGTTTTAGATAATCATGTAACTAAAGAAATTGTGGTTAAATGAATTTTAGTCGAAACAGTATAATTTTCTGTTTTGAAAAAAATGTCTATCACGGCTACAACCATTTAAAAAAAAAACTGCCAAACATATTTTTGATATCTGCTTTCCTTTAAGATTAAAAAAAATAATTATCGCAATAAAAGTAGAAATAAGAGAGCATGACCTTAATTGCATGAAATTTGTCTTAATGACTATTAATACGACAGAAATAATGTTGGTTCTTATGACAATATGTTCACGGTCGCTATTAATATTTTTCTTGACACTGATTAAGCCTGCATATAAAGTGCATACGGCAAAAAAATCACTATGCTCACTTTTTTGGCAATATTTCCATTAATTGTTGTAATCATTACATATTGCTACAATTTCGTATACGCATTAAGAAATAAGCGACAAAAGTACCCTGTATTGTTAACAGTAATACGACTCATTTTGGTTGCGGTAATGTTTATTATTAAATCTTATATATTCAATACTTAATTATAAATCTGCGCTGTTTGCCACAGTAATGAATCAGTGGCGAGTGTGTTGAAAATGTTTACTAATGCACAGTAACTGCCCAACCAATGTTGGTATGTACATTTTCCGACACTGTATCTGCAAAAACAGCTGATTCTACCCATGATTTAGTGTGCAGACGATCGTGGCCAAGTAGTCTATTCTGTGCAAAGAATACATATTGTTATAAATTTATATAACTAAATTTCAAAACTTATTATTTAGTGAAATGTAGAAATATTTATGTGTGCTGTGATATTTAAATATTTGTTAGTTAATTTATGTGGTTTGGAGGTTTAAGTTAACTTCCGTCGGACACGTACTAACATACACCTCCCCCAAGGTGGGTGCCTGTCAGCTGTAATTACAGTTGTATCAGATCCTTTGAGACTTACAGACAGGCATTCGCAGGCTATAGTTAGAACGAATCACAACTCGTATGAGTAATTTCAATAGATGTATTTCCTATTAACTCCATAATACAATGACAGAAATTAATTATTCAAATGAAAATATCCGTACTCCGACGTTGCTTACAAGCAAACCCGGCAAAATCATTAAAATTACTTAAAGTGAATGGAATGGGTCTGTCGTGAGCAGAGTTTGCAATGACGACCTGACCTGTTCCAGGTATCGGGTTCAACAGAGCGATTGTCGACAGGCTCTTTGCAGAAAATTCATTTATCTTCATGGTTGACGAAATTCTTAATGATTATAGAAACTTGTTATCCCGGTTAGTCTCGGCAGTGAAATTCATATGTGGGTTTCATGATCAGCACCGATTTTTAGCTTGTGAATGTTCAGAATGAATAGATAAGCTAAACTGATGTTATCGAGGAAATATTTCTAAGTAAGTTTAAAATTAGGGCATTGACGAGAACATACGTTGCGAAGTCTGTGGGAATTGTAGTTTGCCTTATCAGGACGCCAGGCTACTCTGGATTTCTGGATATACATGCAGACCTCTGACACTATCTGTAACATCATCCTTCTGTCCTTCGGATTCTATCCCTCGCTGAAAAAAAAAAGTCTGTCTTTCCTCGTTGCTGGAAACGTTCTTATCATAGACTTTTTAAAATAGCAAAACGTCAGTTGTTTGTTCTCCCCCGAGGATTGCTGCTTTCCAACAACCTTCTCGTAGCTTGCCGCTGTCTATTGACATCCCTGATCAGGTCCAAAACTCAGAGCAAGAAAACAAATTTAATATAATGACACTATAGACAGTATTCACGTAACTATAAATTACATAATATAACAAAGACCATAAATAAACAAGTTTAAGTCAAATCCATCATAAAAATACTGGCGTGGGCTGTCCTTGGTGGCCATAGACAAAATAAACATTGCAACTTAATAAATGTTTAAATAAATGTCTTTCACATAGACAAGGGAGGGTCTTTCATATATAATATTGGAAACATTATATGTTAAAGAACTAAATTGGTATTTAATGTAACGTAGCAACTTTTACTGTAGTATAGCTTGCTACACTACTACAGAACTTACTAGTTTTGTAATTTACGGACTATTAACTTGTATACGCATACTACCATAGGCATACTACACAATGCACGTGAGGTTATGTAGTGCTACCTGGCTTACCAACATTCAACATCAGCTCTCCATTCTGAAACGTAATTCACAAGGTACTAGCTACGTGACTAATAAAAGATGTAGCGTACATGGGTTTGCATGAATTTAATGATAAATTTCTATATTGTTTAGTTGTAAAAAAACAATTGAATATTTTCAGACCTCAGAATAAAAAAACTGAAATATTTCTGTAAAACAACAAATCTTATGAAGTTGAAAAAGGTCAAATTTAAATAATATCGGCATCTACTTGCCATTAATTGCGAGTCAGGTGTTCCTACGTGAATGATTAGCATTTAGAGTCTTTTAACCTTGGTTGATAGAATAAAATATAAACACGTTAAATAATTGGAATCGGTAGAGCAAACTGAGCGAATCTATTTAAATCAGCTTATATGTAGGTTATATAAGTTCATAAACTAAAGCCAGGAACATTTTGTGACATGCAGGGGTTTAGTTTAGTGTCTATCCTGCAAACCATATGACGCCATATACTTAAGACGCTTTCACTGATCTCTGGTTAGCAAACTAGCCCTTTGACATCTGCTGAAAATCTCACGGTGGTTGTAACTGCAGACAGGTCTCGGGTTGCTAATCTCCTTCTGATGTCTTCCCTACCAGCGTGTGAGAGGCTCAAAAGCGACGGAGCTGTAAGTTCGACCTTGAAGAGCGCATAAAATGCCGCGTCGTCTCAACGAGCCAAGAGCTGAACTAGCGTGCAAGCTTCCCGGCAAACGGTTTTTACTACAGGACATTAAGCGGTGACCATATAATTTTATTGGTGAAAAGTCTGCAACTAAGATCAGTGCAGGTTGCAATCTGAGTTTCACGTACATGGCTAACTCCTTCACCCTTTCCTCCCGTGTATCTCTATCAAGGCCTTGTGCTGTTCGAAGACATGTAAAAACGTCCAAATAAATAAATAACACCCCCCCCCCCTCTCCCACTTCTAATGTATTCTTAGCAGACAGTAAAAGTAACCAAAAAAAGAAATATATTTCAGTTCCCATGCAACATTGGTTTTGAATGATCAATTTCATAATCATCAACCAAATTATTAATTGAGACGTGTCCTAAATCTTTTACTCGGAATTTTGTTAGGCCTATGTGTTTGTACAGTTTTACAAACTTTCGGATTTGTAATTCCCCAGTCACGATTCCTAATTCTTCCGTAAAACAAAGTCACCATATTCACTTCATATCACACTGTCAACTGAATATCTGGATTTTAAATGAAATATTATAAAATATAAAATGAAAATACGAGACACGGCATTCCTAAACACGTTTTTAAAAAGTCCTGGAAAATAATTCTGATGTTATAAATGATGCTGTTCTTCATCTAAAGGTTCTGAATATTAATAAAATTATTTAAACACTCAGTTAATTTTTTATCTTTAAATTACAGAGTACAGAACTGTTAAGAGTACAAAAATACAAAAATGTTTAAAGAAGTATTGTTATTACTTTCACTAAGAGTAAAACTAATTCTTCCTCATTGACATTCTTTAACCTATCAATAAAAACCACCGACTACAGGAGAACTGAACTTTCTTGGAAAGATTCTAAACTTCCCTTGTAACCTTCAATAACGGAGCTTTTGAAATTTACTTGTTGAGCCGTTGAGAAAGTGTTACACATATTTTCAAGCAATTCTGAATATATTTAATTTGACGAACAAATATGATTATTTTGTTTTAGAATACTGAAAACGTTTTTTTTTGCGTTGTGTGAATTTTATGCCAATAATATTTCTTACTCATCAATTACTTGCATGCTGTTTACAACTGATGGATTTATTCAATGTTAATGTCTATGTTTACGCAAAATTATTACATGAAAGGCTTTGTACCTCATAAACTGCTTGTCCTACTGAGAAATTTATTAGATAACATTTATATGAATTTTAACTACCTTTGTATTTGTATGAAACTATACGAACTCATTGCAAAATAAAAAAATTTAATATCATGTGAATCAATTAACGTAAATTTCATCATTAAATAATTGGTTCAATTCAGTTAGACAGCAATAAAGTGGATGTTTGTTTTGTAATTACATCTCTACACGAATAGCATTTGAGATACATTTTATGCCAAATGACAAGTTCCAAGTTCTTATTTTACTCACGGAGATTTTTTTTGTGTGTGAATATTGAGGAAGCGGTGTTTGGATGAATTATTTGTGACTAATAAATGTTCACAGACACACAGAGTGTACTTGATTAGGCATACCATTAACACTTTGGATGCTGACTCATGTTGAATTGTTCCTGCCCTGTGGACACAGCATTTTTTTTACTTTTTAGCTTTTTATGATAGGTTATTTAAAATTTATAGACGATGCTAAATTGAAACTGTATATACCATGTTCAAGATCGAATCTTTCTCTTTATGTTGAACCCAAAAAAATATACATACCTCACTTTAATATTTTGTACAGATTTTATCAAATGTTAATGTTTTTCATTTTATAAATTTAAAAATTTCTTGAAAATTAATTTTTTTACTACAATAAAATGCAAAAATCCCATATTGAATAATTTACGTGTATTGCACATGCAACAATATTCATAGTGCCGTGCAGCCTACTTAATTTGGTAAAATTTGTACAATTTGTGTTAATTTCAAAATTTTTATAATTTTTGAAAATAAGTATGATGCACAAGTCAAAATAACACTGTGACTATTAGTGCTCCACATATTTTCTTGTTTATATGCAACTGAAATACCACCTGCTTTAGTTAAAGTTAAACTTTTTCTTTAAAAAAAACGTGTACAGATTTGTACAGATTTTTATTACAAGTTTTTTTCAAAATTCAGAATCCAAAGTTTTGTGGAAAACATATCTCGAACATAATAAAATACAAAACAGATGCACTGCCAGCTGCTAGATGTAAGCATACTCCTTATAACAGAATAACATATTAGATGTACAGATATGTACATAAATGTTCAAAATAAAAATTCAACAGTTTTGTGAAAAATATAATTGAATGAAATCAAGTAAACATATATAGTACCATTACTTATGGCTAAATGTACACCTCACAACAAAACAAATGTAATATGTACAGATATACACAGATTTTATTTTCACGTATGATTTGAAATAACAAAAATCCAAAGATTTGTGGAACACGTAACTTGAATATAACACAGGAATAAATAACTTGAATATAAAACAGATGCACTGCCAGCTGCTAGATGTAAGCATACTCCTTATAACAGAATAACATATTAGATGTACAGATATGTACATAAATGTTCAAAATAAAAATTCAACAGTTTTGTGAAAAATATAATTGAATGAAATCAAGTAAACATATATAGTACAATTACTTATGGCTAAATGTACACCTCACAACAAAACTAATATACATAATATGTACAGATATGTACAGATTTTATTATCACGTACGATTTCAAATAACAAAAATCCAAAGATTTGTGGAACACGTAACTTGAATATAACACAGGAATATATAACTTGAATATAATACAAAACAAATATAATATAATTTGCTAATCTAAATTTGTTCAAAACAAAGTAAAAAAAAACATTAGATGTATTGGTAAATACACGAAATTTTTCCATAATACAAAATCCATAGTTTTATGATTATCAAACTAAAACGCAGCAAAAGTAAAACAAAGACGGACTACCATTTGATCCTGTAAAATGTTCTCTTCAGGAAAAATGTCAAACCTAAGATATATGGATATGTACACTTTTTCTTTACAATATAATTACTTTTCAAAGTGCAAACTCTCAGGATTTGCAGAAAACCTAAAACTTGAATACACATAAGGCAAAATAGATGCAATAAAATTTGCTAAAGGTAGACATTCTCTTGAATGCGAGATAAAGTAAATGAATAGTTATGTACAGGTTAGACTATAATGAGATGTTTCTCAAAACACAATAACCAAAGTTTTATGAAATAATGCAAATGAATAAAATAAGAATGTAAAAATGGTGTACCAAATGTAACAGCTAAATTTACTTGTCACAGAAAATGGAAATATAATGTGAACAAATATGTACAGATTTTGTTATTGCATAGGCCTAAATGTTTTCAAATTACAAAATCCAAAGTTTTGCAAAAACATAGCTCAAATATAATAAAACACAGAAGAATTGCAATACCATTTGATAATGCTAACTTGACTCATAAAACAAAATAAAATTAGATACACAGATAAATACATAAATATTCTTCTAAAATACAAAACCCCAAGTTTCATGACACCAAAAAGATTGAAAAACAAATATAAAAAAAAAGAACATAACAATTTGCTAGTGCTACATTTACTCTTTATAACAAAGTAAAACGTAACATATACATCTATTTGCAACACAGCATTTTTCTTTCAAATTAAAAAAAAAAAAAACTTGAATGCATGAAAAACTAAAAAGTGATGTTCAATAACTGATGCATGTTACAAATAATTACAATAAATAATAATACATTAGCTCCTGGTAAGTAGATTTGTTTACAAGTCATATCGAACTTGAGTGTGATAAATTTTGAAGCATGGTGTGATGCACAAGCCAACATCACAGTCTGAGCATTGGTACTGCGTGTCTTTTCTAAATGATGTGCCACTGTGTGTTTTTCCTTTGCTTGAACATACATGACACCTTCTTTGAGCTTTCTTCTGACCTTCCTTGCGGCGTACAAGTTCTGGGAAATGTCTTTGACGTAGTCTTGCAAGTTTACCACCTCCAACAGCTGAAATAGCGACATTTTCACTTTGTACAAGCTGGTTGCACACTTTGGATATGAAGTCAATGGTTGTGATATTTCTTCCTTTTATCTTCTTGAACAAGATACAGCTGTTCACAACAACCCTCATCATAAAATGCAGTGTCAACTTCCGCCACCACTTGACAGAACGATGGTCAAATGAACCATAAGACAGTCATTGATCAACCAAATCAACTCCAGCTTTGTGATTATTGTAGTCGATCACTGCTGAGGGCTTTTCAACATTCTGTCCACGCTTGTTTGTCAGTGGCTGCATGGTTGCCTTATGCCTTGTGCTAATGATCCAGACATCTCGTTTGTCATGCCACCTCAGAATGAGTGTTTCCTCTGCGGCAGTGTACAGTGTCACCTTTTCGCAATCGCTTTTCTTTCAACACTGCCGGTATTTGTTTTCTTGACTTCATAATCGTTCCAACAAGGCCAGTCTTTGCTTCAGCTAAGTTATCAGCAAGTTGTACACTTGTAAAGAAACGATCCACTGTGTGTCCGACACCGGTAAGTTCTTTGAGTAAGCGTTTCACAATCCCTGAAGCGCTGCCGTCTTTTCCTTCTGTTCTACCAGTATACACCTCAAAATTCCATATGTAACCTGTTTTGCTATCAGCTACTATGAAAATTTTGATTCCATACTTGTTCGGCTTTTGTGGCATATACACCCTTCCCCTAAAAGGACATATTCCTTCGCCAACTATGATCGCTTCCCCAGGAGTGAAACTGCTTTGAAATTTTTCAATCAGAGCATCTAACAAGGGCCTGACTTTATGAAGAGGATCGAATTCGGGATCATCCTTTTCCTTTGCTGTTGCATTATAGTTTAGGTGAAACATTGAAAGGATAAGTAGGAAGCAATCTCTCTACATAACATTGGGGCAAAATGAGCACTGCATTACCAAATTTGTAGTCCAGTGATTTCTCAAACTGGGTCTCGAACTCACTGACACAAGCAAAAGTATAGCAAGAAATATTTTTATTTCCAAGCGAGTAACAGTCGTCCATTTTAGAAAACGTGACTTTGGGGACAGTTTGTTTTCTGATCTGAGGTTTGCTAGATGTCTACGTGCAAATAAATTAGTTTTTTCCTTCATATTTTTTATTTCACTATCATCAAAAAATATCTGAATAAATCTATTTCTTCGCAAGTGTTGTCTAGCAAAATACATGGGTTAGGTTCCCCTGCGCCTCCGAAAACTTCAATGTCTGGCAGGCCTTCAGGATCATCAGACATCCATGGGGGACCAGTTTCTGCTGCATCTGTCCGGGCTCTCTTACGGACTGTGCATGGTTCATGTTGATGACTGGTTCCTGGCAATGCCGCTTCAGAAAGGTCTTCTTCTGAAGATTGTTCCGTTTCAGAGTCTTCTAAAAAAAATACAAAATAATTTTTAGTTATATTTCACATAGAAAATGTGCATAAAACTTGAGAATCTGGTAACGTGTAATAAAATGTATCAGTTTTAGAGGAGTCCAACAATGTGAAAAAATGTAAAGAATAAAAGTTAGAATATATATTTATAATATTTTACAGTGTCATCAGAATATTTTTGTTTGGATTTCATAAACAGCAATTTTGTAGTATAAAATTTGTGCAGGTATGTTTTTTGAATGCTGCATTATGTGTTGAACTATGGTACATGGAAAAAATTAGATGAACAGTTGGTAATAAAAGATTATTTAATTTTTATCTGTGCAACGTAAAATAATTTATGTTATTTCTAAATACATCACGAATAAAAAATAAACACATTTACCTTCGTTTGCAGACAATATAAAGTTCGGATCACAATAGGAATTATCTTCGAGTCCGTCAGATGATGTATAATCTTCACTGTCTTGACTATCCATTTCACACAATGTTTATTATTCTACAACATTGCTGTAAATAATTTATCTGCTTTTAGTAAACTCCTGCGGCGTCAAAAAATACTTTGCAAACGTAGTTTTGCGCTGGCCACGACCGACTGCATACAGGATGCAAGGAGTGCTATCGGGTGGCACGCTTCCGAACTAAACTGGAAGTAAGTTTCGATAGTAGGCACGTGCTGCTGCCCAACGGCAGAATAATTAACTACGTGAACAGTTACAGCGGTAGAAACAATATGCTGCAGTAATATTACGTCGGGCTCTGTAAAAACACAGCAAAAATGACGCGCAGTAATATTACGTCGGTCGCCTATTAACCAAAACATATGGTAACGTAATATTACGTCGGTAGCCTCCAAAGTGTTAAAGCTCGGCTCATCTTCAATCAAGTCGCTTCATTATCTTATTATATTCTATGTAAGTCTTTCTAAAGTTTAATACTCCACACATGAACAAATATATTAACACGTGACTTTTATGACTAAAATCTGAAATTCTTTTCGTCCGTTTGCTCTCCATCGAAAAATTTTCATTTAAAACATTACTGTTTATTGTTGGGGGTGGGGTGCGTGCTCAACTTGGTGGGTGTTCGGACTAAAATGCTCCAATTGATTTATTTTTCACGATTCAATAGGAATAGTTTACGTATTACATTTAAATAGTGATATTTAGAAAATGTACCTTAACCAACTGTCAAGTTGCGGCAACTAACTGAATATTGTCCCATATTGGGCCTAATCAGGACAATTCATAGTGATTTTTTGTTGCATTGTGAACGTTGCAGCTTAAGCAGTATATTGTTTGAGAAAATTTGTACTTACATTTTTCATTTTAGTGGTGTATAGCTGCGTTTCCAAATTTTATTTTATAAAAACACTTACATGTAGGCCTGCATGGTTCATCATCATACAGGACAATTGTAATTTAAAAGGCATTAAGTTATGTATTCAAATATCATTTACGTACATAAAGTCGATGCCATTATTCAATGTCTATTCAAAAAGGTTTGATAGTGGTCACAAAAAGTGTTACAATTATACGATCATATTATTTCACAAAATCGACTTTTCAATAGACTACAATAACGAAATAGTATTTTTCACTGCAGTACAGTCATCGTAATTCAAAGTAATAAAAATTTATATTAATTTATTTTTGTATTATCACCAGTACCTATGCTTCCCAAGCATATAAGAGAGAACCTAAGTGTCGACTTTAATGTTTGGACTGTCTTTTACAAATAATCTAGTGTCAGTTTGTAAAAATGGCCATTTTCACGGTTTAATTAGTAACAAGCTGGTTATAACAATTTTGAATTAAATGCTTAGGTCTGTTTAGTACATTTCATACACCTAAACATTTTATAAGCCCAAAACCACTATGTTTACAGAATTTAATACCAACTAAACACTAAAAATACGTTATATAGTGTTTCAGCGGTGTAGCCAAAATGAGGTGTGGGAGGATCCAAGGGGTCCTGACAGCCCTCTTACCATGCGAAAACTTCTTAAATAGCACCATTTTGCACCTTGAGAAGCAAAATTTTGCCGGAGGAGGGCTCCGCACCACACGCTCTGCTGTGAGGGTGTTTGTTTATTTGTGTAGGTCGACTGTAATGAAACCTCTTCACCCCCTATCCACAGCATATATAAAGGTTACAACGTCCCTGGAGGTGTCCCACCTAAAAAGCTTCTATCTTGGTGTTTACATATAGCATCATATTTGACATTTATAATTTTCAACCCTGCATGATACTTATTTTACAATTACTGCCATTTAAATACTTACGGTGACAAGTCATCTTTGAAATCATTTGCCAAGCGTTTCTGACAGTAGAAGGGGTGGCTTTTCTTATCAGGATGGATAAAACTTTTTTAGTTGGTACAGAAAATATAAACGAGGTACAAATATATTTTGAGAACTACTGATTAGACCGAATGTCACCAAATTTTAATTCAGTACAGTTTATTGTTTTAAATACACAATTTCATAAAATACTACTTCTGAGTAAAAATATTGTCATATTTCGAGAACCACTGTAAATATTTATTTAAAGTATACAATTCAGCATGTCATTATTTAATTATTAAATCAGGTGGTTACTTTTGGAAGAACCTCTATAGGATATTATGTCCTGTTTGAAAAATTGTTTGGCAGAAGCAGACCAAATGAATATCATCTAATTTTAATGCAAATGGGGTAAAACGTTATCGATTTGCCACTTTGGAAGATAATACTACGTACACACTTTTTCATATGCATAAAACCACAAAATATAATCTTAAAATTAATTCTCGTGTATGTCTTTCTTATTAAACTGCTGCCCAAATGTATAAAGAAAAACACTCAAGGAGTTACATACGGAATTATTTATACACTTGTCAAGAAATTTAATATTGGTATTAAATTGTAAACTACAATAAGTAACATCAAACCAATATATATTCAAGTTCTAAGTTTTACTCCTCTTTTTGACACACGAAAGATATAGGCCTACAAGTCGATATGTCCACTATACCAGAACTTGGAAGCCCACACATTAAGTTATTGCGAACAATTTTTATAAATTCCATTACATACGTTTCGATTTCATAGCAATTTTTTAAAGGAACCCACATTTTTTTTTTCCCCCCCCCTCAAAATTACGAGCAGAACAAATGAGCGCGAAATAACGCTCACTGGAACTGTTCGTTGTGCAGACATTTGACTTGATAACAAATGTGTGTACTTCGGAACACTGCTACTGTTTCGAGATTTTTGTCCCATTATTTAGTTTTATTAGCGGGAAATAATAAAAGAAGTAAGAAAAAGATAACATTTTTCTGAGAGATTGGCTAGGCTACAGCTCATTAATAACTTTAATTTTTACATTTTTGTACGGGACAGAGAAAGTGACGCAATGGTAACGCGTTGGATTCACATTCCGGAGGATACTAATTCTATTTCCGGATCTGGACATCTTGATTTCTGTTTTCTGTGGTTTCCCGAGATCTCTGTAGCTGATTGCATTGCTCTACAAAGTTCATGGTCGATTCCTTTCCCATTTAATCTGTGTTTATCAGTGATTATTGTGCTTCAGTGGCCTGAGTTTTACAGATTAATTTGTTTTGTATTTCATCTTTTATTTTTGGATGTTTATTTTCCTTTCTTTTATTTGTTGTTGATTAATCTCTCATGGGATCTTTCATGTTCTGTTGTTTTGGTTTATGGATGTGTTGACTACAGCCAAACTATTCTTGTTTTCCCTTTTTTGTTTTTCGTTTGTTCATTTTTTCTTAGTCTCATTCTAAGATTTCTGGGACAACATAATATTGCAATGGTGTATGTCCACAATTGTACAGTATGTTATTTTGTCCCATTGTAAGAAACATTTAGAGTCATATGAAGATATCAGGTGACGACGAAGAGTATTCTGAGTGTGGTGTAGTAATAAAACAATGCTTCAGTTTGTGGTAAGAACAGCATATCGATGGTGAAGAATGGGAACCTTCTATGTCAATTCTCAACTTTTTTTAATGTTACTGCTTGGAAAATATGACGAAGTATGTTTGACATTGTGAACATAGTAAATAAAATTTTAACTAAATATGTTATATCAAGATTATAGCTGTGGATGTGCTCCATACAAAATAAACAGTTTTTTTCTCTTTCCAGTGAAATAAAAATAATTTGACATAGAAGGTTTTCATTCTTCACCATCTAATTATTGCGAATTGAGACTTCTGTTTTTCTTGCGTAATTTAGTACGCTTTTAATAGTGTACATATCTTATTACATTAACATGTAGTTTTACCTTCTTACCACCTACAGTGAGCAGTCATAGGAGCATAAGTCTCATATTTTTTAATGACTTAAGGCCTTCTTACAACTCACCAGAGTGGCTTGGTAGAGTAGTGGGTTTTTGATTCCCACCTTGTTACTATAGCATTGCAGCATAAATACCGTAATCATATTATACATGTTTTATTTTTTTGGGAGAGAATGTATAATTTTTAATAAAATTATGACATTTGTTGATAAATGCATTGATGGTAGTAACTAGTGTACGTTACCTGCTGATGTAATGTATTATATCGTTGATATTTGCTTGCTACCTAGCCAAAAACTTCATTCTTATAAGCACATCTATCAATGTTGCTATTCCGTCGTGGACAATCAAGTAATAGTTCTAACTCGTAAATTTGCGCCAATGTGAAATTAAGTGTAACTGGGTAAAGGCAACTCATGGAATACAATAACTAACTGTGTAAATAATTTTGATACATTACGTTTTACAGTGACCACTATCACAGAAGAAAAAGTTTAGAATTCATTATGTTTATGTAGGTCTTCTTATGAATGCAGTAATAGTGTGCAATTTTAAAATGGGGATGCGTCGTTTTGCCTATACACATTTTATGTACTTCGATTTGCCTAAAGTCTTTTTGCCTTAAATAATTTCTCCTGAAGTCGTTTTGTCTAAACGATTAGGCAAAATATTTTTAGGCAAAATGATGGTTAGCCTTTAAACTAACGTTTTGTCTGTGTACCATGACTTGACACACTCACACACACATGTGTATACATTAAAATGACAGTATAGTTTTTATCTTAAAAAGCATTGCAAACATGGTTGGTGGACTGCTTGACAACTCTTTTGTCTTCCTTTCTTTACACTCACATATGATTTCAGTATTTTGTATCTTAAAATCAAAAATATTTATCCATCTGAACAGAACCAACACGAAAATGCCTTCAAATATTGTCCATATTTGTGCTGTTTTGACTATTTGTTCCATTTCGACGTATCTGTAGATGAAGTGAAGGAATGATAACCAGTAAAAGTGGCTGGCATCGATAGTGCACGCTCACTTAAATACGGAGCTGTCAAAACCAAACGAGAATAAATAATAAGTTATATTTTGTTGTTGTGAACATCTTACAATGTTGACTGGATTTAGTTTCTTGGCCATACTCCATTGCAAAATTTCGCAATGGAGTGTGGTCCAACGAAGTAAATCCAGTCGTGCTTTCCTGTTGCACAGTTCTTTCAAAGATAATATCTTACAATGTTGGTATGTAGATGTGTAGGTAGGCTAGCAGTACGTCCGATGTTCTTGCCTCATGTTGCTTTTGCGGGGTGTTAACTACTTCGAGAACTGCCCTTTGTATGTTGCGGCAGTGAAGAAACGTGTACTTTCGGAACGTTTTCCTCCCCTTTCTTTTCTCCTGGTAATCTCTCCGCTTCTCTACTTTCCTTCTGAACGAAACTGAAACTTGTATAGGGCAGACAAGTAGGTGCAGACATGTATTTCCTCTCATCCACTAAGCATTTAGGAATTTCTGGCCAAGCACTTACTGTGAGGTATTCATCTTTCTGGGAAGAGTTGTTTGTTTCTCTCCCCCACCTCCCTGCACCACCCACAAACCACCTATAGTCCATACCCATTGTGTCGCTTGCAGTTTCGTTGACCGTTCCTCTAGCTATGAGCATGCATTAAGGGTCTTTGGGGCGTATGGTCTCTGCGAGGAGAGCCCTCCATGTCATGTGTTTGAGCAGTCCGAGAGGCGGAACGTAAGGTCGGGGCGCAGTCTATCCTAGTGACGTACCTAGAGGAAGTAGCAGTGGTGGGGGAGCGAGTCGTCTGTCTGGTCCCTTCCCCTCCCTCATTGTGTGCTGGTAGTCCCAAGGGTAAGGGTATCGTTGAAACAAGCTGACCGTGGTCTAGGCGGTAAGTAAAGCGCTTCTCACCAAATGAGTGTTGACAGATTGCTGACTTGGGCTTTTGGTGTGGCAGCGTGTGGGCACGCATTTACAAAAAATGCCATTTACTACGTTTCCGTGTCATTTTCAAACATACTAATTCAAAACACAGTTTTAAGAATTCTCACAGAAACTGGATTCAAATAGATTAGAATATCAAGGTCGTTACAACAAAAATTGGGATCGTATTAGATCGTGTGTGGCGTAAAATGCTATGGAAATGTAAATCACATTGAAAACTAATCGAAAAAAAACAAATAAATTCTACATTTTGTATTTTTCGGCTACGGATTTTTGTTATAAAATATCAAAGATGTTTAGTATGAATATAAATCACAATATTTTTTTATATTCATTACATTTACTTTTAAGATTTATTCATAGAGTGGAATTAAAAATTAACAAACACAATGTTTATTTAAGTTTAATTAACTTTACCACTTTCACACATTCATCCAGCGATTCGAACGATTCCAAAGAGATAGCATGTAAACGGGTATCGGACTCAGTTGGGATTCAATACTGCACTTTTTTTCAAAATGACTTGGAAATGTAATGATTATTGGTTACAAAAAAAAGGTTACACTAATGACTGAAAATTTAAATTTGTTAACTAAAGGACATGACAATGCAAAAGAAAAATTTTGCTGAATGTAACATTTGTTCATATACACACATATATAATATAATATATACACATTAATATACATATATATATATATATATATAGACACACACACAAAGGTTTTTTATGACTTGCACAATGATCAAAAAATAATAGTGGAAATTATTTTATTTTGATTACAACTATGGTATACAGCAACACTATAAAAAGCAAACACAATATGTTAAACATGGGCAAATTATGTGAATTATGCATCATGCTGTGTCCCATAGAATGGTTCGTTCCTCAGAATGAAAAATTTAAATATATAGAACGCAACATTTTGTTGTGGGATTTACATATTCTCTATTAGTTGTGCTTAGTTGTACACACAATACACAAAAGAATATTCATAATATTTATCTCAATAAAGTAATTGAAACCTGACACATATTTCTACTAATATACGTTCTACACACACTTTTTACACAAAACACTTATTAATGTATTACATATATTTAAACATACACACACCTGTGCAGTCGTGCCTTATGAGAATAAAGAAAAATCACAGTTAGTTATGATTGACATAGATAATGTTTTAAGCACTGTACATGACATCGGTGATGTAATTATAGGTAATACTTACTCTTTTGTGCTTGTTTGCTGATTATTTTTCATGGCCTCAGTTTTCTTCTCTTCTGACTTTACTACACTGTCTGGCTCTCGTATTTTTTAACTTCTGGTGTGGCGCGGATCTACCAACTCCGGAAGCATACACTCGTAAAAAAATGTTATTAAATTGGGCTCCATTTCTTTCTTCCAAAAATTTTCCTCTTTTCTACTCTTATAACTTTAATGTTCTTCTTCTCAGATGTCCACACAGCAAAAAGACAGTATTTTCTTTCTGAAATATGCAGTTGGCCTTGCACTTGATAAAAGTAGGCATGTGTTTTGTTGATACCAGTTACCTCAGTTTCTGCTTGTTACATGTCAGATATTTAATTTTATCGAAAACTGCTTCATCGGGATCCATTCCAAAAGCAGTAATTGGACACATTATTTCCACCAGTCCATCATCTTCTATCAAACCATCAGGACTCGCTCCTATGAATGGCAGCTTAGAGTCTATGAATAAGCCACAGTTTGCTATGTGAATGTTTTCTTGTCGTTCAAGCTGCAGTATTGCTGTCAGTTCTGGATTTCTGCCATAACTAAGTGATGGTACATTTAGGATGCTGCTGGAATAAATAAGGCTTTTGACCAAATTTTGACAGCTGGTTGTAGGACGCCGACAACATATCCTACCGAAGTTGGAAGCTGCGAGAATTTTTCTTCTGAGTTCCAACCGCTGCCCACTTCCTGCTTGAAGAAGTGTTGCTCTTTCAATTTCCTTGCACTCCTTTTCTGTTTTTTGATAGGACTGCAGGATTCGTTCATGTTCTTCAGAGAATTCTTCAGGAGACAAATAGGGTTTTTCACAATTTGCTGCTGTTGATACCCATGTCTTTCTTCACTTTTTTCTCCTGTGTACCGCTCGGTTTCGGTTGGCCAACCTTTTCAATTCCAGACGTTTCACAAACTTGTTTGGGCTAAGATTATTGCACATACTTTTGTGTAGATGCGAGTGAGGCTTCTTTGTGTTGTGTGCGACAACAGCTGCGGCGCATCGTCCTTGGTATGACCTTCTCAGACAATAATTAATGCGCTTTCCTCCCACAAACTTGGCTACAATTGCATTGAATTCCTCAACTATGTTGCTGTCGACATCATCAATTAAACTTCTGGAATGATTGGCCAGATAGTTTACTGACATCATGATATGATCATACAGCCCAAATTTTTGTCAATTCTGGTACCACGTTTATTTCACCATCTTTTGTTCCAGAGCAAAATTAATTGTTACATTTTGCGTGGCAGCCAAATACATGGTTTGGTCCATGAAAAATGTCATTCTTAAGAGCTAAAATCTTGTGAAGGTCAGCATTTTTTCCTTTTTCCTACATTTAATAGCTTCGGTGATGTCCCCTCGCAGTTTCAGGATCTTACTTTGTTTTCTGACCAATTTTGCCTGTTTGCACAGTACTTTCAATTTACTAATATAATTCCTCAGGAGGTGGTTACGACATTCAATTTTTTCTACTGTGATATTTGCATAGGGCCTAGCTTCCAGAATATTTTTTGTAGCAGCTACTGTCTCCATCTGCAATCAGCTTACTAAATATAACACCATACACAGGTTCACTTTGTTTAAATCCGTCTGCAACGATACTTGCTTCCATACTTGCTGAGCTGCCAGTACAGTTTTTATAGCAAGTGTGAATAGGGATCTCTCCATCAGTACTTCAGCTACAGACAAAACAAAACTTGTTACTAACTCCCATAAACAGAACTTTATTTTTGTATAATACCCCACTATTGCTGCAACGCCAGAAAGAGCATTATATTGATATCTATAAGAATGTTTCGACCAGCAACCGTCTACTACAACAGTCAAAAGAGGAGTACCATCTGTACTCACGCCTCCTCTCTCTCTACTGCCAAAGCTGCCTCTTCTCTTATTGCCTTCTCCATTTTTAGAGCAGCTGTTTCCCATGCACTACATTTTTGTTGTGAACCTTGGTATACGTTTTAGATGACATTACAGGAATACCTATAGATGAGCAAAACTCTTTGATATGCGAATGACCTCCACCTATACTCATCATCCCAGTAACATCTCTGGAATTTACATCTAAATGCATCTTGGCTTTAACTGGATCTTCTGTATGTAAAGGGAATTTCTGATTACACATATTACAAAACATTACAAAAGTAGGGGACAAACCATTGGGGATTTCTCTATTTATATGCATATTGTGCAAAGAACATCCAAAGGCTGGATTGTGATATGAGATTTCAGTGATTCTTTTAAGGAAGTATTGTATTTCTACCGTTCTAAATCCATCAAGAGGAATTTTCGATGCATCTATTCCAAATGTAAAAGAACATTCATTTTCAATTATAAGTGTTTTTTCGTCACATTTTTCAAGAGAATTCTTTGCAGTATTTCTTTCAGTCACATTAACGAAAACATGATTTTCATTATTTTCCCCAGAGTCATTACATATTTCATTAAATTCGACCTCAGTTTCCTTGTTCTGTACATTGGAACATGTCAGTAGCACCTGAAAGTAGAAGATTGTCCTGAATAAGATATGAACACTGCAATTACATTTATTTTGTACTTAGTATTGCACAAAAGTGGGGAAAATTTTTAGAATTGAATACAAATATTTGTGAAATGTGCAACATTTCGAATAAACCACCAGAATGGAAGGAAATTCAGTACACAAATACGAAGAACAAAACCTTCGAGACTTTCCATAGCACCGAGCTCACAAAGAAAACTATTTATCTTGCAAGCTACTCGTCATATTTCGCTGTTCAAACGACACATTTGTGGTAGTGAAATATTTAAGATCTGACTCAGTAAATGGCTAAGTGGAAGGAGGATAACATTCCGGTACAACTAATAGCTTATATTTTATTACTAACTTCAAAATTTTAGTTGGATATACCTCAATTTGATTCCTTAATAATTGTTCATATGCAAAGTTAGTGATCCAAACTGTAGTTTTCCTAAAAACTGTTTTTTTTTCAACTCAATACTAGTGCAAATGGAATATTATTCTTTTTCTACTCAGCTGTTCATATATAGTTTATGTGAAACCAACTGAGGGTTGTCATTCAGCCATCTTTTGACATAGCGTGAACAACATCCGGTGTGACCGACTCTCGTTGAAAGAAGTTTTGAAATAACTGCGCGTTTCAAGATCAAACATAACCCAGTCTATCGTCAAGCGTATGATGGTACTACTATATTACGCCTGTTATAGTTATAATGCATAAATAAGTTGGTTATTAAACCATTTATCTCCTCATTTATTAATTGAAATGTACATGTACCAAAATGAATTCAAAACTTACGTGCTTTTACAAATACGAGAATGAAAATAAATAACGGAGTCCATGTTTAAAAACATGAAAACATAATATAATTTACAGTAAAGTTAAATGCATGTTACAGAATGTGTACAATCATTTATTCACCATAGTATCCCATAGTTGTATTTTTTTGTTTTAGCTTTTGTACAAGGTTTTCGATACTGACGTAAATGAAAGCCAATAATTTCGAAAGACCTCTTCTTTTGAATCTTATACACATGCGTAAACATACACGATACTATAGTTCATTCGCAGTGATGTGAGAGTTGTAGTTTGTAAACAAGAGTGCGTGATAGTAGTAGTCACATAAATTAATCAATTATATTTTTTAACAATTTTTGTTTTGTGTATACGTAAATTTTTGCATGTCTACATAACAATGTGCTAGAACTTTGTGTTGGGAACATTTTTGAAAAATCATAAACTCTGTACTAGTGTTTATTAGTCGCTACTTCACAAGAATATGTAAAGTGGTCTGTTGTATTGTCCTGTTAGTCATCATTAGTTTCAATTATTTTTTTCTTTGTTTTTGGCAGTTCTATGTATACGTAATTTTATTTTGTGCATCTGTATAAAAATTGTTAAGTGTAAGAGAAGGCTACATGCCTTAACCTCGCAATTTGAAAAATAAGTCAATAAATAAATAAATAAACAGTAGTATAAGCGGTAAGGGGTGTACAAGCTAGTAACCAGCGCGTGCTGCTTCAGTGTGACGAGAGTTAAATTGAAGTCTTTTAATCAGACAGAAACATCAGCTGTAAATGTGTTTCACTGTTACAGTCGAACGTACGCCCAACTAGAGCTGATATGTACTGTTTATTCACTTATCGATCATAGATCGTCACACATACACTGGCATGTTCAGTATAGTAATGATATCTACAACACGTGCAACATGAATGACTGTTGAATAAATGTAAAAAAAAATTATTTTATGGTACATAACACTGTCAGTTGCACAATACCGATAGTTTGATAATGTTGCGAGCCGTGACAGTCTGGCTGGGCAGTGTAGTACGATACTGTGGTGGCGGAGCCACGACACCCCCCTTCCCCCCCTTGATGCCGTGGCTGTCAGGCAGAGCAGCGGAATACAATACAGTGGCGGCAGCGCTAAAAGACCTCCTCGAGTGCTGCATGGATTGTATTACTCCACGATAACAACCTTCACGCCACTGTAATCGGAGAGCAGTGTAAGCCGATATAGCAGCGGCAATAACAAAGAGGTTCGGCGTACATTGTGTCGCCCATGTGCGGTGGCGACCACCTGTACCCAATATCGGGTAACCGAGGGAGATATCGTGATCTGGAATGTTCCTTTTTTATCTCTCGGGGTGGTGCTTGACTTTGAAGCAACGCCTTTCCAGGAGGTTGGAGAACAGAACCTTGCCTAGATAATTCAAGATGTAGGTGTGGGTATATAAGGGGGAGCTGAAGCAGGAGCGATCTCCAGTGATAGTGATGAGTGTTTGACGGTGTCCAGCGAGTGCGACCTCAGCAAGTAGTAGGAAGAAGGTGTTCCTAGGCCAGAAAAGATTCTTCTGTATTCTTTCATTGGGTTCACCATTGTGAGTGACTAGTAACCTTTCCATATACAGAGAACTTATGTAGATGTATTTTTTTTCCTTTATGTAAATAGTAGTTATTTGTTCTGTTTGACATTTATTGTGGTAAATCATTATAGACATAGGTTTTTTTTTGTATATACAGTTGTAAATAAATTAGGTTAGCTTTATTTTCTTTATTTTATCAAAGACCTCCATCCCCAAACGTACCTAGCCCGTAACTTGAAACAATAATAACGAGGGCTTTGATAGTGTTAATGAACGTATATTACTTAAATACATTGATCAGTATCATAGATATTATCGAGATTCATTATGCACCAAACATCGAAAATGTCAGTGTTGAGAATTATCAATAAATCTAAATATATAATAGCCCTACTGTTATGATTTGGTTTTACTTACTCTTTCCCTTTTCAGTTAACGAGGATTTTTTATTTGTATGTTTCATCTGGTTGACATACGTTTGTTGTTTCACATGTTATTGTTAACGTTCATGAACAGTTACAATATGCGTGTCATTATTAGTGTCAATTATTTTACACTTCTTCCATGGCACATTGGTATGACATTGTCGTCTAGCTGAGAAATAAGGTTTTATGCCCGGAGTTCTGCATTGTGTATCGTGCTGAACGATGTCGCTGTTCAAAGAGATTTCTCGGGGTTCTTCGCACCTATCTCATTCACACGACTTTACGTGTACATACTCGCCTAAATACCACAAAATCAAGCATGGTATTCTACACTCAATACCTGTCTGCCACTACACATGGTGAGCATTCCGGACACCCCTGATTACAAGCTGCAATCACATGAACACTGCATGTTTTCATTAACAGACCTTACCTTCGATCACGTGCATGTGCTTCGTGCGCTCTCACTTCAACGCGAATAGACAGTAGCAGAGTGGAGGTTCCACGATATATATATTTTTAGGGTAAGGATATAAAACTCTAACAGATTTAATGATATAGACACAAGGGGCAGGAGTTCAGCATTCAAATATCTCAGTAAACAGTGCTCGATGAACTTCCTTCAAATGTCAACTTGTTCCAATGAAGTTGGGGCTTTAACCTGAATATATGTCGGATGGAGTTCTCCTCACAAACACAAACAGTTTAACAGCAGCCAAACAGACCTCAGTACACAATGATGTTGCCACTTACAGATGATCTGAATTTGTTAACATGCACATAAAAATGAAAATGTAAAGGTTGATCACTGAAACCTTACATGCATTTATTTGCCTTGCTAAAATGAGCCTGCGAACTCTACACCAACTTTCAGAAAACTAAATACTGGGGATCTTACAACAGGAAGATCTCCCGTGAGAGGTGTATGGACTTAGGCTGACCATCTGAAACATTGAACACATTGATACACACAACACCGAATAATCTTAAATTACCTTTTTTTAAATCCAGAATTGCCTTTGGATGAGAGAATGTACTGCTTGAGATCCAACGTGCATAGGTACTCCTCGCAGGTACTCCTCATGGCAATGTATTACAACAAACAGTGACAGATGATGATTTTCTGGAAGAAGTATGTGGTGTTTCATCTCTTTAGTTAAAGTCGAATCCTGATGACACCCAGAGTATCGAAAAATGGATGCAAGTTCCTTAAATTCTTGTAGCATTGATTCTTACCGAGTAACTTTAAGTCCTCTGAGAAAATGTCATGTTGAACAATCTGAATCAAAAACATTAATGACGCTTTTAATTCTTCAGCACACAATCTCTTCAATTACCAATGAGACAGTTCCATAAATGCTGCTTTAGCTCTAAGCTAAAGTTCTTATCCATTTGAGTTTGATAATGACGAAAAGCCTTTTAGTAACACTAACAAAGTACCATTGCATTCTTGAACTGCTAGAATTTTGTATCTGACAGATCAAATGTTTGGATCATATTCACAGGCCATCCTTCAGAGCTAGTTAACCTATCAGTGCCACAGAACCTAACTGCAATACTCCCAAATATGTCAGAAAGTTCACAACACGATAATAGATTTGTTAGGTAACAAAATGATGAAAGAAAGCACCAAGATTAGGGTGGCAAAAAGTAACTGAATCTCAGTGGCTCAATCTATAACATATGGTTTAAATCTGAGTGGTGTTGATCTCAGTCAGGACAGAAAAGTCGATGAATCTGACCAAATGTAGACGACCAATGATTAAACTTTACAACTGAACATCTTGCTTACCTATTCCATAATCTTTCTTGGTAGGATTGAGGCACCTGACAACTCAAACCTCGGAACTGAGTATGATTTCAGCAAAGCAGCCTTGGACTTATGTAGGCCAGGAAAATTGAGACGACTCCTATTTTATAGACAATGTGAACGTAAACCACAGCAATATATACCTTTGCAGAGGCATCGAAAAATTCATGAACCTAACTCTCTCTGTGTTATCCCAGTCAATGTGGTGTAAAATTCTCACCTTAGCTAGAGCTCCGTGTGTCCTTTGAAATGTTGCCACTGTTGACCAGTATCTATGGAAACCAGTTAACTCCATTCTAAAGTAATGGTAAATGTGAGAGAGATACACCAGCCTGTATGATTCACAAACTTCTCACCAGATGCATAGTCTATCAGTGTGTGTTCCCACCAGTTGGTACTCAATAAATCAGGCAACGTTAAGGGGGCCGCCTACCCCATTCTTCAAATGTGTTGCCATGCGTTCGTAATCAGGTTTTTCCTACGAACCAATTTCATGTGTGCCCAATTGTTCTAACGAGTGAAAAAACACACTTCAGACAAGGGACCCGATTCTTGAGTTGTTGCGAGATTATTTTCACATTCCGAATCTCACTACTGCGATTCCGAATCTCACAGTCCTGATTCCGTACTGAAAACTTTATACCCAAAGAATGCTATTCTTGAGTACTTAATTACGAAATGTGGAATGTGGTGGTGAAATTATTGAAAATTCCGAACTTCCTGTAGGGAACTAAGAGCAAACGACTACAATCGAGATGAACAATAACTTTTTCCACACACTGAATGCACCCCACCGGAAATAAGTGACGAACGAAAACCATTTTCCACACACACATTTGTGAGGTCTTACAGTTTGTGAGGTTAGAAGAGTAGAGTAGGTTATTTTTAAATCGTTGATAATTTAACATTGTAAGGATTTTCATATTTTTGACAATGGAATTCGTACCGAAGAAGATTACAAAAGAGCACATCTTTTATTTAATCTGAAAAGCTTCACAAATGCATATTTTGTTCTTGACTAGAAAAGTGAAATCTCAGATCTCACCATCTCACTAAGTTGACAGCCAGTGAAATTAATTCCGGACGGAATAATTTCATTTCGAAATTATTTCCATTCAAGAATCGCAAAGTAAAAACCATCGCAAAATTTCGAGCAATCTTGTAATGGAATTACTTCACATAATTTCAAGAATTGACTCCAAGGTGTGAACCTCATTGTTAGGAAACCATGCTAATTAAAAACAATATTTATAAGTCCTCCAACGTAGCTAACAACTGCCTTTTCAAACTGTCGTACTTCAAAATGTACTAACCGGATGTATGTGAAACTCGGATTGCGACCTGCACTGAACTTTGCTACAGGCTTTCCATCAATAAAATTATATGGTCATCGCTTAATGTTCCATAGTAAAAATGGTTCGGCGGAAAGCTTGCACACTAGTTCAGCGTTTGGCTCATTGAGGTGATGCAGGATTTTATCTGCGCTTCAAGGTCGACCTTATGTCTCCGACATTTTTGAGCCTCTAGCACGCAGGTACGCGGCGCCCTTAAGAGCAAGTTTAGCGTTGATTGGTTAACTTCGCTCCAAAAAAGATATGAAAAAATTTTTTTGTATGATATGATATTGTGTGCATACTGAACGTATGTTTCGTCCACAAAAAAGTTAAATCCTTTGTTTGGAAAATATGAGGTTAAACTATTTTCACTCTAATGAACTTATCTTCTGTCACAGCCATACTTCTGTAGGCACATAATTTAAATTCGCATGGGGTATTTCACCAACACAAAAGGACATATGACCCAGTCGACTATGGGAGAGACACCTGGAACATGCTAGGCTATTTTGTAATTTGAAATGGGTAATAAATATAGGTATGCAAAGTCCGCTTTGTTTCTTACCAACAGTCTAGACTCCACTGCCCTATACAGACCCGACCGCAGTGGCGTCATGCGTAAAATCTGATAATTTAGCCACTGACATGCATCCTGAAGACGAATATTTGATGCTGTTGTGGTTGTTGTATCGACGGCGGAAACAACGCATGTGGATACATCCACACCACACCTTATGTCCAAAATTAAAAGAGGATGAAGATACATTTTTAATTTCACTAGGATGTCAGAAGCCACCTTCAACATATTTTTAGTGACATAAAAGATGAATTAGGTAAACAAAACACTGTCAAGAGGCAGAGTATTCCGCCAGAAGAACAACTAGTGATAGCTAGTTTGTTTTTCGCGAAAAGAATTTTGCCGCACTTTGTTTCCATGCCTTACGTGCACATGTGCAGTTATGCATTGTGGTCAATGATTGGATAGTTTAACTGTCACGAGCCTTCGGATTCTACCGGCAAATCACAGACGTGTGGTGTTGTAGGAAAGTTATTGTAATTGGCTCAGTCAAATGAGATATGGCTCTTCACACAGACACTCTGCCAATAACCATGAATAAGAACTGCAGATGTGCACGTATGGTACTGAAACAAACTGGGGCAAAATTATTTTCGCAGAAATCAGGGGTTCCTAGTGATAGCACTCAGTAAGGTAAATTAAATATACGGCGTTGTTTAAATGTGGCGTTTCATTAAAATAATATTTAGCAAAGTGGGACTATTGTAATTAGGTGGGCTAAATGGAATGAAATGTGTGTGTGTAGATGTATGTATGGGTTATGTACACTACAATAGGGCCTATAGAGTCTAGTAGTGTAATATTTGTGATGATATTTGACAAACACAATTAGTACGTGAACAACGTTTAAGTAATGAAACTTATGGTACAAATAATGTTAGGAAGGTCACTAAAAAAACTCATAACAGACTCATTATCCGTGCTGAAATGTTACATGTATGAGACTGCAGACTCTGTGGGTGACGCAACTTGCATTTGTGGATGTAGAGATTGTGGTGGTGGTGGTCGTCGTGACTCTTGTTGCTGGTTTGAACATTGTATTTGACTAGTGCGTACCACAATTGAACAATTCTAGGTGGAAGGTTGATTTAATGCGATGAATGGTTATGGTAGTAATTGGCTGTATTGTTGGTATAGATAGATGTCTCTCAGGAATGTGATGATGTTGATCTAGTACTTATGACTGTGAGACAGGTTAAACAGACGTATTTAAAAATGCTGCGTATTTGTTTACTATTTGCATTTTCCCAATCCTTTAGAAAATTTTTTTAATGCTCAGGAATTTTTCTCATTGTCGGAATAAGAGATAACATAAAATGACGATCATCATCCTCATAAGCATCATGTGTGGTTTTTTGTAAGGCGGCAATTGCTTCTAAAGCAGATAGTATCTTCAGTTCGACTGGATCTAACCTATTCCTTTTCGCAATCCTTTTCCCTTACGTTGCAGACGAAGTTCCCGTATTTGGCGGGCCATCCTCAATTTGCTTCATGTCTGTATTATCAATGTTCATGCTAGCCTGTTCATCTCCTTATCCATGGTTATCTCTCACCCTTGAAACATCTAAGGAACTAGTAGAATTGTTTTGGTTAACAATGTCATTCAAGAAATCCATTCGCTTAGCATAAATTTATGGTGCTTTCTGTTTGCCTCCTGTGCATGATTTAAAGCATTTAATTATGTTTTTCGCGGGCATACCAGTCCCACAAATTTTTCCACCTTTTTTGCAAAACTGCCCCTGTGAACAAACAAGAATGCCCACGCATGTGTTTTGTATTCTCGACAGGCACCTGACAGTGAAAACCCAAGTCAATGCATTTGTTTGTCATACACTAAATATTGCCGGTTAGTAAAGCTCATAACGTTTGTGAGTTACATGACGACACACATATTTGAGTTCAAGAAATATAGTTTAATATATTTGTTTTATTGTGATGCGTCCATCTGAGTTAACGAGTGCATAGCAAACACAGATGTTGCCTTGTGTTTGTACTTAACAATATTTATATTACTTTAAATAATGTATTCATTTTCAGCATTATAGAAACACATACTTTAAATACATAACAATGGCAATGTTATAACTGACTTTACAGTACTTCACATGGATTCTAGCTGTTTCGTTTGCATGCGAAAAAGTAGCCTTCCAACCCAACATTATTGTAATTTAGTAATACACAATTCAGACACTCTGAATTTGGAAAACATTCGCCTGTCCCGAAAGAAAAAAAATATTTAAGTTTTCTTTTTTCCCGCAGGTACTTGGCAAGTGGTTGTCCATTTGCAGACCTACAGTATGCATTTCGTATAGGAAAATCAACAGCTAGTCACAATGTCAAGGATATTTGTTAGGGAATTTGGAAATGAATTAGCAGTTCAACAATACCAAAAATCACAGAAGAAAGATGGTTTTCGTTGTTTTAAAACTACAAGCGTTACTTCTCAATTGTCATGTTAGCTGTGTGTGATGTATACTATACCTTTATCTACATTGACGTTAGAGCATTTGGGAAATTCGGTAATTCTGGTAAACTTAAGAATTCCTAACTGTCTGATAAGCTGCAGAATGGTTTATTGAACATTCCACAAGCAACACTCCTGGACGATTCAACCTTACGGTACCTTTATGTCACTGTTGGCGACAAGGCTTTTGCATTATCCGAAAATGTTTTAAGACATTTGACCGAAAAGAAAGAAAAAAATATTTAACTACATCTACAGCCACAAGCCACATCGAGTATTCATTTGCTATGTTAGTGAATAAGTGGAGAATCTTTCACAGGCCTCTGAACGTTGACATTCCTCTGGCTGAGGACATTGTTGAAGCCACTTGTGTTCTACACAACTTTGTGAGGCAACGTGATGGGTTTCATGATGACAGCTGTACCATTACATCTCCACTTCCAGATATTGATGATGAGGTAGCAAGCAGAAGCAATAAAACAGGACTCACAACAAGATATTTATTTGCAGACTACTTCGTTCCTGTCGTACTGTTGCCTTGGAAGGATGACGTTGTAAATGGTACCAAATAAACAGGTGTTTGAGTGTTTGTGTAAGATCGTCTGCTCTTTGACACCCTACGTTATATTACATTTTGCTGTAGTCTGTACACATGGCAAATAGTGTCTTTCAATTTAAATTAAATGTTTTCTTACTTCTGACAGGTGATATGAAAGTCTATAATTCTAATGGATAATAAACATTTATGAACCCTGATTATTTGCTGTTTGTAAAAATGGGGTATGCCTTATCAGTAATAACAGTTTTAATTATCTTCAAAAGGGTACTCTATGGCTACATATGTTTGAATATAATGAGACCCGTAAACTCATTTATACTCTGTCTGCATATTCTTTGCACCTCATGTCCCATATTGCTGGTCTTATTTCTGCTATATCTATCATCCTACCTTAGTCATCATTCTCTAAGATTCTGAAAACAATTCAATTACACACGTATATCATTTGAACGCACACATTGTCTTATGCGGTGGTACAATGAGATGCTTCTTTTTAAAGTCTACTTTGACCGCCGTTGTTCAATACATCTTACGGCTACTAATGTAGGCCTACCACAAAAGAGCTTTCTACTTTATTATGTATTGTGGCTTTGTTTAGAGACGGGGTTAACATTACCATTTTGAAGCATACGGTGTGCCGCAGAGAGTCGTGCCGTTCAAGTGTCAAGAAGAAACGACCTATAGACTCGGTGCGCGCCACTTGACAGACATTGTGTGTTGTTCTATTTTAAAGTAAGCAACTAAGTGTCGAGTCGGTGACCGTCTCGGTGAAAACCGCCTTGTGTGTTTCTGTCCTTAAGAGTTGGCTTATATTTGATACGTGATATTTTACATGTGAAAGTAAGTAAAACGTAGTCAATTTTATTTTTTGCAAATGTTTTTGCCAAACACGGCGAAGATAATAGCTGTACATCGTGTATGAAGATGGGTTAAATATTTTAGGTATTTGTGGATTTACACTTAGATAGTGGTACCACTAGGCAAAATGTATTTGTAACAATATTCACTATTGAATTTCACGGATGGGTGGCAAATCGCTAAAAATTTTCGAATCAATGTAGTTTCAAAAGGACGTAGAGTATTTCTGAAGTTCTGATTGGATAATGTATTTCGTGACAAGGCCTAATTATTTGCATACAAATCAAACCCATCCTGCACTAAAAATTAAGACTTCTCATTGGCTCGCCGAAATGTAGAAAAGATTTCTCAAACACAATATGTAAAGTAAATATATAAAACGACATGTGCCACTCACTCATATAAACACTCGCTTATCAACGCCCTGCTCAAACTACCTGAACTAAAATTATAAAATTGTATGTGTAGTTTCCCCTTATAGGCACAGACTAACGATAAATTTTTATAAATTTTAATTAAAGTGACAAAAAAGGTTTGAAAAGAGGTGAAATGTGTTTTCCAAAATCATTGATATCAATTAAAAACACGTCGAGATGTACATAAACTTATCTACTTTAGAATAAAACTTATAAAAAGTTTTTTTTTATTTTATTTTTCGAAATTCGATAACTAACGGGGTGAAAATACATTTTATTTTCACAAATTCCTAAATATCTTAAATATGATTAAATATTGTTACTTCACGCTCCAGAAGACAGTCTATACAGTAACATACCATTCCTATGCCTTGAGAATTTACTTCATCGGTTACCAAGAGATTAATCACAAGGGGGGAATCTTTGTGCTCTCGTCAAAGCCAAATATCCACAAAGTAAACATGGCCATAAAATAAATAAGTAGCATTATTTATTCTGTGACATGGCCATCGAGAAATAATTTATACAGATATATTCTACGCAACGAAATGTAATGTGGTACAACCTCATTGTACACAAACCTGAATTTTTTTATTAAAGAATTCAGCCAACCTCCCTTGGCGCAGTCATTTGGAAAAACTACATATATACGGATAAACACAGCGTAGGCTCTACTCTATGCACTACCGATGTGTGGCCGAATCAAAACTGCTGATTGTGGCCCACTTTTGCTGTAGAATATAGGGTTTATGACTTATTTCAGGTGTGGACATGTAAAATGTAAAGGAATTTACATATAAAAGTCTGATTTCTTGTACTGGACATAAAATGCAAGTTATTTTTACACAATATATACCCATTTATTTGGTTGTAATGCAAAATCAGACAAGATATATGGTACCGGTACTACTACATTGTGCAACATTGTTTACTTTGTATTCAAATTACGTCTGTGGTTAAAAATGTTTGTAAATAATTAAAGGAACACAACACTAGGTTAAAAAATATTTAATGTTTACGCCATGTTTGAATATTTGACACCTTTGTATTTGCTGCAATAAACTAAATTATGCACTTATAAATAAATTCAATGGGCCAGGCATATCACTGCCTAAATAGTTGGGATTCCATTAAACCTCTTAACTTTTCTTGTCCAATTATGCTCTAGAAAATAAATTGCCATTGGCTAATGACTATATTCTATTGTGCAGTAGTAGCCTTTCTGTGAATTTGGTTGTAATATTTAGTTCAATCCTAAATTCACTTTTCAACGACATGAAACCAGTCCTTGAGAGGGTGAATTCAGACACAACCCACATAGTGTTAAAAGCAAATGTAATATTTTTATATCCAATCCCAGTGAAATATGACGGGCATTATATATATATATATATCCAATTTATTGTGATACAAAATTCTGGCTAAGTCACACCGTGGGAACGAGAGGTTTCTTTAAGCTGGCTCCGGACCAGCATACAGGTAACAGGTACCTAATTAATTTATGGCTCGGTTTTAGTTGCCATATTGCATTTTATTATTTTTCGCCTTTTTTAAATTCTGAGCAGAAAAATGCTAAATCTGCGATTATACCTCAAATTCTATTTACTTTACACTACAGTAGAGACATGGTGAGTGAGAGATATTGGTTAGCGCTTAATATCGAGGTATTGAGCGCTGGCGCTGGTGAGGGGTGACATGAGGTGGGTGTGGAGCAGTACCGGAATGAAAGGGTGGGGGGAACGGGTGATCCCAGAGAAAACCTGCCGACCAACGGCAACATCCGGCACGATTCCCACATAAGAAAATACGGGGACTCCGCCGGGAACTGAGCCCAGATCGCCTTGATGGGAGGCGAATGGCCACCGCGGCCCCCACAGACATGGTGATTGAATTGGTAACGTGTAGTTTGGTCACAATCTGTCAGGCAAATGAAGACAATAAAAACAATATGCCCAACTTATAGAGGCATAATTATATGAGGGGTTAAAATTAAGTGAAGTAAGTCACTAATTTGAATACATTGTCGTTATTGTATATTTACATTATTTGTATGGCCCATGTTTAAATGTAAAGTGAGATAACTCAGGGCTGCATCAACTTATTGGAAAATCGTTTTATGTGTTCCTACAAAAACACTTTATTCTGCAAAACTAACCAATCATGACTTTCTTCTCTTTCATTCTAACCCCCTCATATGTTACCAGCTCAATCGCCATATTTGTACTGTAGTATAAGGATAGTATAATTTGCATTACAGTTGCAAATTTTACCTTTCTTCTTTAAGAATTTCAAAAAAGCAAAGTTTAAACAATAACAGAATAGTAAAAAAGCTAAGAAATTTGAGACTGTAATTGTATGAACTCTAAATAGTCCACAAGAATTTAAATTTTCAAACATGTTATGATGAAGTAATTTATGTCCCAATAAAGCCCCTGTTTCTACATATTTCTGCTTCCACCGAATACAATATAAACAATTTTTGCAATAATTGCATTACAAAAGCAATTTATAATACACTAACAAATATAAGGCAGCCTACAGCTTGTGTACAGTTAACAGCAATATTTGTAACACTGTAAATAAATAGTTCAAAACCAGTAAAATTTATTTTTTTAAGATTACAAATGTTTTACTCTTCAAACAATACTAAACGTATTTGTGTTAATAAAATACGAACCATTTCCATTACTTGTTAAACTCACCAAGTGCCAAGAAAATATCTCCACAAGCCCAAATACAAATTATATTCTTTATTTATCACAAAAATATCAACAGGGCAAATTAATTACTAACAACAGTATCACAAAAAAACCTATAAATGTCAAGTATTACCTAAAATCCTTATGTTTAATATGTGAAGAAACTACCTGCAAAAGAAGTACAAATATGCAATCTGTTCTTAAAAATTCAAAGAATGCACATTCAAAACTAAATTACAATAAATTTTGCATACATAAATAATAGCCCATGTGTTGTTATTTTATACGCAAATGACTATCTGCATAACACAAGTACAAATATACATACAGAGCTTGATTTTTAACATCAAAAGAAAAAAACCAAATCGAAGGAACCAGGTAGTGAAGGTGAACAAAGTGTTCGTAAGTCTAAGCGAGTTTGTAAACAAAAGGGGTGCCCTTGCTGTGATGTAACTGTGTTGTGTGGTAGCAAATTCATGCACACCCATACACCTAACACCACAAAGTCAAACTGTATTGAACCACAAAATTTTGAGGAGGCTTTAGCTAGTAGTGACTCAGACTTATGGAAAGATGCAATGGTAGAGGAAATGTCCCAGCTAGAAAGAAAGGGTACTTACGAGGTAGTGAATAGACCAAATGACGCAAATGTGCTAGGAACAAAATGGGTCTATAAGATTAAAAGGAACCCAGATGGTCAAGTGGATAGGTAAAAGGCACGAATTGTAGCTAGAGGTTTCGAACAAGTGTATGGTATTGACTACCACAGAACTTACTCACCTGTACTACAAAAGAAAACCATTATGTTGTTGTTCTCCATAGCTGTACTCAATGACTGTACTGTTGAACATACTGATGTTTTAACAGCTTATTTGAATAGTCTATGTAGAACAACCCAAGGGATTTGTGACGGATAATAGGAAGGTATGGAAGTTGTCAAAGAGTTTGTATAGACTGAAATAGAGTGCAAAGGAATGGTACAAAATGATAGATAGTATTCTTAAGAATTTGGGGTTAAGAAACTTGGAAAAGGATAGGTGTGCATACATAAATGAAACAAAGGACTTGATTGTGGGTGTTTATGTGGAATACCTGGGTTTGTGGGGAAAGGGTGACCAAGTAAAAATTTTCAAATCTTCACTTTCCAAAATATTGGAGGTAAGGGAGCTAGGGGAAATGAGCAATTTCATCTCTGTAAATGTTTGTAGGTCCAAGGATGGTATTAGCATTGACCAGTATCATTATTTACTGCAGATCTTGAATGATTTTCAAATCAGTGAATCACACTCAAAGGGGAGAACTGCACCTCTGCAGATAAGTGAGGACAAGGGTGTAGCAGGGGAGGAATGTGTGGATCCCAAGGTATACCAAAATGCAATAGGGAAATTATTGTATTTATCAAACACCACAAGACCAGACATCAGTTTTGCAGTTTGCAAACTAAGCACAAAGAACAAAAACCCTACTAAAGGGGACCAGAACAGTGTAAAACATGTAGTGAGGTACTTGAAGCACACTAGTAAATTAATAGTAGATTAAGAATAGAATACAAAAGGGATTGCTCAAAATTCCAAGCCTTTTGTGATGCAGACTGGGGGAATGACAGAGAGGATATGAAATCCATCAGTGGTTATGTGTTTATGGTAGCAGGTGCACCAGTAATCTGGCGAACAAAAAAACAAAGCATGGTCGCCCTGTCCACAATGGAGGCAGAGTATAACTATGTGCGAGGCAGTCAGGGAAGCAATGTGGCTGAAAATGATTTTAAAGGAAATGGGCCAAGAATGCATTATCCCTAAGCCCCTTCTAATATATTGTGATAACCTAGGTGCCATAAGCCTCACAGTAAATGGTTTGGACTCTGAGAGGTCAAAACACATGGCCCTAAAACTTAGTTTTTTAAATCAAGTGGTTAACGATGGTGAAATTAAGTTTGAATATGTACCATCTAGTGAAAACGTTGCTGATCTTTTCACAAAACCTTTGAGTGGAGTGAAAACATCAAAGTTTGTGTCATGTTTAGGGCTGACCACTTAGAAAGGGGTTTGTAATGTGCTGATCTAGTTCTAATGTTTTGTAAAGGATTTTGTATTGTGCTGATATAGTGTTAATGTTGCTTTATGAGGATGTTATATTGGTTCAGTACCAATTTCAAAGAACTTCACTATTGAAATGATAAACTTTCAGTGTTTTACCAGGTCAGACTGACAGTTATGTAATTGATGTATTGTGTTTTGTTGGTATAGTGTTAATGTTAACTTTGTAATGAGTGTTATATTGTTTCAGTACCTATTTGAATGAAAATCAGTATCGACATGAGAAACTTTCTAGGTTTTACTAAACCAAAATGACTTGTCTAAAGAGTGTATCGTATGGTGCTTATATAGTGTCATGTTGTATATGAAAGCACTATCCATTCAAATTGAATGTAAAACAATTTTTTAAAACTAACTGCCAAGGGGAAGTGTTGTTAAGTTCGTTTGTTTTGTGTTGCCTGTATAAGGTTGGACATACTGTTTATACCTGTTTTTGTTGTGAACTTGTAAAGAAGAAGAGTAGCAAGAAGTGCATGTTAACTGTTTTGATGTAGTAATGTAACAAGTAAGAATATTTGGAATTAAGGTTATTAAAGGAAGTAAAGAGCATTTTGCGCTGATATTTCCTACCTAAAGAATGAAAACAACATGTATGTCCTGTAGCAGGTCCGAGGACCAAACGTTTTCAATGGTAAAAATACAGGTCAAGGAAGAAGAATGGTATGGATGACTATTAAATGAAGTGTGCCACATGAAACTGCAAATTGTCTTGTTGGTTAAGGGCTACAGTTCGGTAAGTGGGCCTAACAACTAATTTACAGTAAAGCCATGAGAGACGACTACACAAAACTTGACACAATAACAGGAAATGTGAGAGGACTTGGCCATGGCCTTTGTGAAGAGACCATTCCAGCATTCTCATTGTATGATTTTGGGAAACCATGGAAAACCACACATAGGAAGACCGGAGATGTGAATCAAGTCCAGGCCCTTACAAATGTGAGTCCAACATGTTACTATTGTCACTATTGCACCACCTCACTTGGTTATAGGGCTTTATACTGGCTCTATAAATAAATAGTGGAAACAATATTTCAATACCAAAACTTAACAGTTGGTGGTCAGCACACTACTGCAGTTATGCTGATTAGGTGCAAGCACAATTGAAATCTGAAGGCAACCCATTTTGTGACTATAAGCTCAGAGTCAGTATAAGGGTACGTGATGTATGAGTAAGTCGGGAATGTGCTTCTGGCAAAGATGCAACCAAAAATACAGCACTGCAGCCATAGGTATTGGTGGTGAATAGGCCTGTAGAAATGAACACCTGAAAAAAGAAGCCCTGATGTTGCAGATGATTATAAGCTATGCATGCAAGCACAAATTTGTGTTACATGCTTGAACTGCTGAGCGAGAATGTTGTTGTGGCTGTACAGTTCATAATCGGCATTCACACTAGATACTGCTCATTAGCCCAACAGAGTAGTTGACTTCCTGCATATAACTCAGCCACTCTCACCTAAACCACTAACATTATATCCCCTTTATTGTAGCTGCATTTCTTCTAATATTAGGCATGATTTTATGATCGTTCATTCACAATTCTGATAGACACTTATTTTCCTATGGTCACTTTGTATAGTTACGTTCTTAGATGAAGTGGACCACTCAGTGCGCATGAATGGCTGAGAAATACAATGTCATTACCTATTAGTGGGAATCCAACTTCCAATTATGCATTGCTTATCAGTATTTCCCAGGGATATGTGCAGGGTAAGTGTGGAGGAGGGGTTCTGATGCAAGTGATCACCCCCAAAAGATTCTAAAATAGAAAATATATAAATGGAACATAAGAGACCTGTACTCCACTCACACTGTATTTAAATTTGTGTAACGTTTTACTCAACAATGTATGAATTACAATAAGAAAAAAAAGGGAGAGCCTGGGTTAGAATGTACGCATGTACAAAGTTACCTATAGCTCAGCATGATTAACCTTTCTGTTAGTAATTCACCCATTCGCCTCCCTATAACTCATTGCTTGATCTGTGCCAGGTACTGTCATTCATACACATGCTGCATTCTGAACTAATCAAACCATTATCTTATTTGCTCTAATCAATCTTCTAATGTGGGGTTATCACCCTTCTTGGTGCTGTCGTTATAACAGCTGGCAATGTATTTTCTAAATATAGTTCTGTTAAGCATATGTATATAATATAAAAATTAAAAATAAATACCTCCTTAAAAACATACCTTCAATAATTATAATGTAAGCTGACAGGACAGCGATAGTCAGAAAAACAATGGTGCGACCATATCCGGGTTTCTTCAGAAATGAAGCATTAAACATTTCTTTAACAAGGCTGCAGCTGAAACCGGTTGTACGAACCTAACAACATAAAAGAAAACTAAGTACATAAAAAGGCTACTGTGATTGAATGCATTTTATTGTCATGGAAACATAATTACAGTTTTGAACATCAAGATATGCAAAAATATAGCAGATAAATCTAAAAAAATGTTACCATAATTCCCTAAATACATTTAATTGTAGTTAATGAATTATATTTAGACAGTCTTATATTGAGAAAAAGGGTGTTATGCCTAACCAGTTATACAATTTCCTTCAAAACTTATTAACTGGTACATCTTTATATTTTAATGGTAGTTTGTGGCATAATTTAACACCAAACTAATTAGATAATCTGTAATGTGGTACACGGCATGTATACAATTTCTAGTGTTGCATGTCTGTATACTTTGTTAATATTTAAACACATGTTTCTTAGTACCTATAACATAATAAAGTATAAATATACAAACATAGTAGTCATCATATTTAATTCAATAAAAAGTGGTGCAGTCTGTAATATTATGTACATATGTCTAACAAATTTTATTTGTAATACGGGAACATACCTTATATTATTGTTTTTCCCCACAATAATATGCAATGATACTATAAAAAAACAAAAAAAAAAAAAAAAAAAAAAAAAAAAAAAAAAAAAAAAAAAAAAAAAAAAAAAAAAAACAGGTTATGTATCTATAAGGTTCCTTCATAAATATGGTACTCTGAACAGCCTTGTATTATTATACCAGTATTGCATATGTGAGCTTCTCAGTGAAATTTTGTACGTAACTACACCCAAGAACTTTTAAGCGATATGACCATTATGTTAAGGAATATCTCTAAAATGCAGATTATTTTTGTGTTTTACTTTCATTCAACAAAAAAAAACACTAAACAATCATTATCTTTCAACAAAGTATTGTCAACATTCCTTTGAAAAGATTAAAATTTTCACTAGTATTGAGAAAAGTGACGTCTGCACAAACACAAAATACTGAATGAGCAGTCACAAAAGATAGCAAGTCATAAATCATTAAAACATATGTATTCCTGTTGATGGATCCAAACATCAAAAGCTAACTTACCTGAACTTGCTGGAGAGATTCAGGTAGGTACAGAGCATAAATAAACGCTAAACAATAAACAGTTCCGGAAGTAGTAAAGACAGCAAAATAGCCCAGGTCTCTTGCACTTGAATACAAATGGGCACTGGTCAAGTTTCCAACAAAAAGTCCGAGAAACATTGTAGCATCCAAATAGCCCAACCTGAAATAATCATAAAAAAATTCCCAATTTATACAACAAAAAAAATTATAAATAAAATAACAATGAAAAACATGCTAAATTACTTTATTAAAACTATGAAAAAATAGGTATGAAAAACTGAAATTACAATACATGTTAAAAAAATTCATGTCAAAAAAAATTTGTCATTTACCAACACAATTTTCTTTAACATTGTCCATTGAAAGAGGCAGTAACCAAAAGCAAGAATCCAGCCAGCAGCTCTTCCATACATTCTGTTGGAACTGGCAACTAATCATTAGTATAAATTATAGACTGCAAAGTGTGGTAAACCTGTCTTTGTAAAACAGTTGAGAAAGTTGTTTTTGTTTGGATGATGTGTGTGTTCACAGCACTCATTTTTGTTATGTTTTTATCTTGTTTTGCTAGAGTTTAGGCGGGAACTGTGTGGAAGAGTTGTGGTGATGACATAGAGAGTTATATTGACAGTAAATAATATTTTTCACCATGTCTGGTCTTCAATTATAACACTTACCCACTATCAGATGTCTCCAAGTCATCACATTCCTTTCACAATAGAAGCTGTTGCATAGTAGAAACTGGTTTCATAAATAAATCCATTATACAGCAGAAGCTGGTGCACCACAGAAACAATCACAAACACGCATATAACACGGGGATTATTTTTTTAGCGGACACTAGAAAGGCTCACTAAAATATTTTCAATTCCTGTCCAAAACTATCAACTAACACACAGCATGGCTAAGTAATTACAATAAATTCAGATGTGTGGAGTTGAAGCGAATCAAAATTTGAAAGGACAAACCAATACAACATGGTTGTATTTTCGGTTTCATGTAACTTTAGTAAATTTTGACAATTCTTAGGGCTTTTACATTTTATACACTATAAATGTCTGATGCAACTTCAGTTGATATTTTAGGTTCTAAAATGAAACTGAGATATCTATTCTACAGTATGTGCAGTATATTTTGTCTTGCAATATGACTGACTTTACATACTATATGTTAGTTCTATCATATGTGTCAAAATATACTGAAGTAATTTGAAACAAGAGTATAACAACATCTACTAGCTGCCATCTAAATAGGAGTAAGTACGGTACTAGCCATGTATAAAGGAAGACAGCTTGATCAGCTACCACTCATTTACTTGGTCCCTGAAACTAAAATTCACTCTTTTAGAGTTGTAGTTCACTTAAAAACCCTCCCTTGCATACATACCTAATTGCTAATTTTATATTGTTTTTCTAGCAATGTTGTAATAAAAAAACAGTACAAATGTATTTAAGTTAACTTTAACTTCAGGACCACAGTTCTGATTCTCGGTCGTTAGTCAGCGTGATGATGCCAAACACGCGAAGCCACAGCGCACAAGGAAGGCATGCTACTATAAAAGCCAGTCGATTAGGGCAGCCACAATAGTATAGTGGGTCCAGTATAGTAGTAAAGTGTAGTAAGCCACAGTGATCTAGGCCCTTGTATCTCACTCGTAATCCCGGTTGAGAGCGGAAGAATAGTGATTTAAACACATTACCCTTCAGCAGAGCACACATGCAGATGTCCTGGCTTGTGCACACACCTAATGACTGTGTTACATCACAATCATGCAGTTAGGCATTAATTACAGTAGCGCGACATATGCAAAGTGCGCGACGTGAATAAAATAACTAGTCAGCTAATAAACATAGAAGATTCTGTGATCTCAGAGCAGAAGCCTTGACACTGATTAGTGGACAAGTTATTTTATTTGCATCGCATCTGACACATTATTGTGGTTCCCACATTATTGTTTAAAAATGTTAACTTTAACACTGTAGAAATGATTTTTCACCAGACACCTAAGTAGGAACTCTAACTTGTCTACGACACCCGCAATAAAGTTTCGATTTTTCAAACTACGTACCCCAATAAAATGGAGCATCATTTTATGAGCACTGCTAGGCTTCACTCGACAACCTAAAGTGGGACAAATGTTTTCCCACTGGACCAGAAATTCTCAAATCATTCAGTCACTTCAGGTAAGTTACGAACGTTGCCAAACTAGTGGGGCGATGCCCTACCTACTTCAGAATGGAAGTTATGACCTCAGCAATGATTGTGCAATTTGTTAAGAACAAGTTAAGACCGTCACAACATTCCTATCATTTAATAAATTTAACTTTTCATACCAAAATTAAAGAGTTTTCAACGAGATTTTTCACCAGACACTTTAATCAAAGCTCTATCTTGTCTAGGATGCCCACATTAAAGAGTTTAAGTACCAGTTTCGATTATTCAACTTGCGCACCCCGATAAAACAGAGAATCAATCTATGAATGTTGCTTGACTTCACTTTGCAATCCCAAAATCACGCCCGCCCTGTGCCCATCCCACACCACACCTCACAGCCCGCAGCACACCCTGCAATGCCACTCTACACCCTGTGCCTGCCCTGCACCCGCAGCATCTAAATATTTGGTGGTGGTGAATAATTTAAACCTTCATATTCATTTTAGCTGATATTAAAGTTCTTAACAATATCTTTAATAATGGGTTCACCAAGCCAGGATAGTGCCAAAGGTTCTCGAGGTTCTTCCACTTCTACCTCCACCTCTTCTACCATGTACCCCATCCTGACAAGTGTTCCCACTTCTTCAGGATGAAGTAATCAATTATCATTGGCTATATGTTCAACAACTTATTGGTCATTCTTCCTTCGAAAAGCATATTGGTTGGTTTCCATTTCTACCGCACCAACATGTCCACTAAATTGTATAATACACATACGTTCTGTGAACCATGATGGTAGTATGCTAAATGTAGAAGATTTTCTCGACAAAGATTAACAATCCACTGAACAAAGAAACAAGAAGAGACCTAAACCTCCTCTTCGTACAAAACGGCTCCCCATACATTAGCTTTCTGATGACTGGATGCACCAGCTAGAATGATTCAAAACAAAAAACATCCAAAAATATGAAATTGTAGACTGAGTTGTCTAATGTAATGAAACTAAATAAGTATAAAGAAATCTTTATACACGTTCCTAAATATCTTGTCTCGAACAAAGCTGACAGCATTCTTTCCATCGTTCCAAAAAATATAAAGATGAAACTTCTCGTCAGAAGGCAAACTAATGTTCTCATTATACCACATGGCAATTATCATTGGCCAACCTTCGAAGCATCTGTCAAACGGGATGGAGCACCCTTTTTTCAACAACACGTAAAACAGCTTTGTCATGAACATTCATGAGAACAATGTACATGTTATGATGCTCAAAACGAAGGGGTCATGCATTGAAAATTGTGCTGTCTCAAGAGCCCAATGCCGTAATCTGCGGCCATTTTTAATTTTGGGGCAATATGCTATAACTCAGGAACTATTCAACGGATTCAAAATAAGTTGGGTACTCTTTAAGTAAATACAGTGAACCCTCGATAACTCGGTCTAAAATGGGGGAGAAGCTGTCCGAGTTACGATTTGTCCGTATTATCTAGGGGCGTCCGGGGAGGAGGGGTAGTCAGTCATTAATCACAAGAAACGTGAGGAAACCAGTACGCTATCATTTCTACAAGGAAAAGAAGCGGCAATATGTACTGCTTTGTACGTATCAATTTACAGGAGGGGGTAGTGGGGAAATTATCGCTGTAACGGGAGAACTATAAAATAAAGAATGTCAAACAACCTGGGCCGGCAGATTCTTTTTTATTTATTGTTTATGCTTCTTCTGGCTGATCTTTTTTATCTGTACTAGAAGCTGGCACCAAGGCACCCTTCGACCACATAAAAGTTCTCACGCCCTTCTCCCGTCTGGCTGACGACAGTCTGTGCGTGCGTGTGTGTGTGAGATAAGCTAGGGTGGTAAAGCACGAGCGGAAGTAGTCAAGGTCAACCGGTACAGTCTCATCAGTAATACAAACACCGCACGTGACCACATGCAACTCACGAGATGTTTACGTGAAAAATTGCTCTACATCAGCATGTCACAGTGTCTGCAGCCAGATGCTAGTTTCCTACGAGAAATTGTTTTTTTCCAGGGCTTCTTTGTTAGAATACAAGGCCAGGAGCAACGTAAATCTCAGTCTACCTTTCCTCCTTTTTTTTTGGTTTACTTGAAGTCACGGCCGTGGTTGAAGTGATAATGTGCGCTTGTAGGCCTCCCTCCATACTATCTTACCTTGGCTGCGTCGTCATAGATCAGTGACGTCTTTACACACACTTTACACTTTAAAATAAATTTCACAGATACCATCAACATTAAAGGGTACTCAATAAAAGCCCATTCATTTTAACCATTTAACTTTTCCAAAAGCGAGGCCCTCTAGAATGTGCGACCCGGGGCAAAAGCCTCTTTCTGCCCCCTCCCCTTTTTTATAATTTATTAAGCCATGTTTTATTTTTTTGATATATCGCGCCGGCCTCTAGCGTAGTGGGTTAGGCGCCAGTTAACGGTGCGAGAGGCCCTGGGTTCGAATCCTTGCTCGGGCATGGATGTTGTGTTGTTCTTTCATCTCACTTCACCCTCATCGGCTTGTAAGACGTCATTAAATGGCTATAAAACCCTCTCACCCCCTTGCCTAAATTGCAATGCAAACCAATGGCTTTTAATTTTTTTTTATTATGTCCGGAACAAATTGTTTTGCAATCTTGAATTTATCGCACATACCAGAACAAAATAAATTTCCATTCAGGTGCTATTGTGACCTGTAGTTACCGTCCAATTCATCAGCATCATACTGTAGTGTTTATTTACGACGCACGTGCGTGTGTGGTTCGCGCTGTGAAGAGGGAGGAAAGATAAAGAAGCGAGGTCTGCCTGCTGAGTTGCATCTTCACTCACGCGCTTGCTGAGTTGCATCTCTACTCGCGCGCCTCGCTAGCAACATTTAAACCACACGGAACTTGCCACATATTTTATGGTGGGATTATTAAAGGCTACGTAGCGATGAGCAACTGCTTTTAAAGCTTAATACTGTTTTTAAATAAAATGAGATGGATTTAAATGAGGCAGACACAAATTTCTTATGAGTTTTGACCAAAAATAATTTAATTAAAATTAATTTTGTTTTTTGAAATTCTGTCCGAGTTATCCGAAGTCCGGGACATCGAGGTCCGAGTTATCGAGGGTTCACTGTATAACTGACATTACGATTAGATATCATTTGTAGCATTGGTGCACTTTTGAAGAGTATGAATAATCCAGACAAAGGCAATAATAAGTAAATGCACCCCTAAAACTTGAATAGACAGGCCTGGAGGAAGCTCAGTTCTTGCTGCGCATTTAAGATCCCTATATTTCTCCGTCTTCATGTATTTTGAGATAAAAAATTTTTGAATTCTAAATTTATAATTGCAACTGTAAATTCTAGGTGTTCAATAAACTTAAATACAGTGCTTACACTCTTATAAATAAAAAAGTCAGACATAAAAGTAGTTTTTCCATAAAACAATGCTCAGAAAACATATTGGCAATACAAGTGTTTGTTGTCTATAAATACAATATTTGTAAAAATCTTTCTTGATCTCACCTTTGAGCTCGTTCATCTGGCGTAGTAATGTCAGATATGTATGAATAGCAAGCTGATATAATACAAATAAATCCTCCACTGACAGCCACAGGAATGCAGCATAGCAAGAAATAATTTGGATGTAAGTCTGGTATAAATGAAAATCCAATGAACATTATATATTTTATAATGTAACCTGCAAAAGAAAATTTTAATCATAAAAATATGTGTGTGTTATTAGATAAGAAATAGTAACAACAAGAAATTAAGCAAACTGTCACAGTATCACTGCTACAAATTTCTATGGTTTACAGATCATGTAGTGAACAACTCTGTTTAGAAGGCATAGCAGTAAACTAGATTCTTGTGAATCAGAGGTAAGATGTCATGATGCACAAATTACAAACCTGCTGTCAATCATGTAGTCAGATGTAGCTAGTGAACTTTAAGCCTAGTAACAGACCCTAAGAAGAACTGTAACATTCACATAGAATAAATATAAGCAACACACAGTTCAAACACTGTCCCAATATCTTCAATAGGATCCATAAAGAAAAGTCACATTGCAACATCTGCCGTCAATCGAAGGAGAGCCATTTTGGGCACATACTTTAGATTTACACATTGGAAAGTGAAAGGGGCAGTAAATAAAGTACCATACTGCAACCTACAAATATGTACCCACTTATTATTACCAACACCCAAAAAGTACAACTAATACCACTAATCCTGGAAAGTATACAGCTGGTGCCCTTTACGTACCAAAAGTCACACAAAACACCTAATGTCTAAATGGATGCCTCTAGACGTTCATTTTTTGTCTAATATTATGCATAGTTACATGATAAAAAACCCCTAAATGTTTATTGCTATGATGTAATTTTCTGTACATTTCATATACAACAGGCTAATTCATTAATTTTTAATAAAGCACATATAATGTACCATACGAGAAAATATTAATGTATGAAATTATTCAGCCAGTCAAAATATGATTATGTAGACTAATAAATTTTTAAGCCATAATTAGAGTAAAATAATTTTATGGGTTTATTTTTACAGCCTATCTATAACAGTTAATTCTTAAGTGTAGGCCTGATTCAGACTAAGTAAAATGCTTAAATTGTAAATTGTTAATATAAATATTCTAGCCACTCTGCCAAACAATGAAAAAAGTGCAACAAAAAGAAACCATGGGGCAGTAACTGCACTACATGATTACAGTTGAGTAAGGGCAGGCATGCACATAATCCAGTACTAGTGTGTATACATTCAACTACACACCTATCTGCGGTGCTGCAAGCACCAGCAAGCAGTCTAAAGTCTGGTTTTCAAAAGGATAGCACTACGATAGCACCTTGTTACAAAAGTGTGTGACAGCTAACTATTATTATTTGATATCTGTTAATACGCTCATAAAAACATGTGAATTAGTTAATCTAAAAAGGAAAATATGGACTCTTAGTACCTTATGTGATGAAGATTCAAACCAACAAACCTTGACAAATAATAAGATCCAAGATAAATTCATTTAAGTTGAAGAAATTAACTAAAATTAAGTATATTGAACATTGACTAGAAAAATATACTAATAAAAGTAAATACATCAGAAATTTTACTGGATAATTTAGTTATTTATACATACCAACACTGCCCTCTACAATTTCTCTCTTGCACCACATATGCAGCACTGTTTATACAACAAAAAGTGTTTTTTTTAGTAGTGGTACTCTCACAACAGCATTATAGTGCTATCAAGAGAGCGGAACAGTGACAATCAAGCTATTCACATGGTGAGAGTAATCAAGAGTGTTACTATTGAGAAAGTAACTATCATGATTTACTAGATTTGCAAAAACCATGCTGATGTCAAAATAATACAAGAAACACCAGAAGATGCCAAATAAACATACCAAAGCGAACAGGCTAACAGGAAGATACAAAATACATCATTTTATGCTAGTTACAGACTTTATGAGAGGACTTTTAACCAGGCAGGAGACTACAGGATCGTCATATCATTATATAGCACATCACAGGGACATGTCAACAGGGGAGGAAAGGAAGAAAGGACGATTGCCACCCCTCCTTTAAGTAAATCTAGGGGTGTGACAAATAATGTCTCTTACCCCTCTCGCTCTTTTCCCACATTTTCCATTTTTCCCACATTTACATTTACATTTCAGAATGACATTGGTTTACTTGCGTAGTAGGGAGAAATGTACACAATCACACCTTAGGTAGTTTTTTTAAAATGTTTTTTTCAGTACCTCACCCAGAACTTCCATAAAAGTTGGCATGTCCCTGGCATATCATGTAACTTATTTAAACCATAGTATTTTATGCTGTAGGGAGCACTAAATACATGAAGGCACCCTAACACAGACAGTGACTCAGCTCACGTTATGTCAGCTACCAGTTGAGAATATTGATGGTTCGTGTGCCAGGCATTTAGTGATCACATGGCAATCTGGTCAACAATACTGGAGTGTGACAAGCTGTATTATTGTGGACATACGCCATTGCAATATTGTGTTGTCCCAGAAATCTTAGAAAGAGACTAAGAAAGACAATCAACGAAATACGAAAAAAAGAGAACTAAAGCCAAGTTGGTGCACTTTTACTTCACCTGAAGACAGGAACGGATGTCAGCTCCCGAAACGTCATGAATAGTCGGCCTTTGGAAATCTACTGAGTTCTTTTGTGTCTTCATCGTTGTGCGTTGTCTGTGACGTCGTCGTTGTTATCCTGTCTTGTGTCCATTATTGTATTTGTTCCAGTATTGTCTGTGCTGTCTTAAATGTGATGTCCTGAGTTTTTTACATTATTTTATTTTGTACTTCGACTTTTATTTTTGATTGTTTATTATTATTATTTATTGTCCTTTATTTGTTGTTAACTAATTCCTTTTGGGATCTTTCATGTTCTGTTGTTTTGGTTTATGGATGTGTTGACTACAGCCAACTTGGTTTGATTTCTCTTTTTTCGTATTTCGTTGTTTGTCTTTCTTAGTCTCTGTCGAAGATTTCTAGGATGACATAATATTGCAATGGCGTATTTCTACAATAATACAGCTTGTCACTCTGTCCCATTGCATGAAACATTAAAAAAAATACTGGAGTGTGTTGGGGCTCCTGTGTATCAAAAAGAAAATTCTGATGATTTTCAGAGACAAATCTGCAAACCCAGCAACCATTCATTATGTTTGTTACCACTACCTTTGGAGTAGTGGCAGTGCTGTTTTCAGTTTATTTGTTTATTTAGTTAAACATTTATAGTGCCCTCAAACGACTTCAAGACAAATGAAGCACAGCAGCACCCATATTGTCCATATCCCATTATTTGCAGCCATCCCATCAGGCACCAGAAGTACACAGCAAGGGGTCCATCCTGGACTTAGATTTTGAGTTCACGAACTTTCCAGAGGATGACTAGGCAGAAGTGCCAGAAGTGTCACCAGCAACGAGCCAAACAGCAGCAGTGAAACCTGGAAATGAGATGAACTTGCCAGTATACACCAAGAGCGAAAGTGAGGTTAAAGTGCCAGCCACGTATAGAGTTTTGTGAAGAACAAATGTAAAGTGCCTCAGTAGCTTAGCAATGTTGTCAATGGTAGGTTACATAGTCAGTGCATGCTTAGTGACCTGACAATCAATGCCTCCTTGTGTGTTTAATTAACAGTTTCTTCTTCTGTTATAGTAAGTATCATTATGTTAGTCGGTATAGTGTCCTTGTTGAAAGGGAAGGTATTGTGAAGGTAATAAGATGATGATTTATGTTGTTACTAGTTAATGTAGTGATGGTGCTTAATGTTGTTATTAGTTGGAGTAGTGAGAGTAAAAGGTATAGTGACAAGGAGTGTACATTGATGCATGAAGCTGTTAACCTGTATAACCTCAAAAGAACATTGCTAATATCAAATCAAGAGGCATCCAGTATAGTGTCCTTGTTTGAAAGGGAAGATGATGTATGTGTTATGTGGGCAATCGTGTGGTACACCATGACATGGGGAATGGCAGATGCATTATGTCTTTTTGTCATTTTTTTTATAATGTCCTAATGAGAAAAGAGAATAATGTAATGAGTTGAAGAGACAATAAAATGTCAGGAAAGCATAACAGTCACATCCTCCATGTCATGGTCCTCATCCTGCAGATACGACATGGACAGTATATTAGCTACATGCATGCTTTTGCCTGGGATACACTCCCCCAATAATGTGTAGTAAAGTAGACGAATTTTCATCCCCTGTAGTCTGATTGAGTACACATCAGCCACACTTTTCTTCAACACAGGGACTAACAGGTTGTGATCCATTTACACTGTGACAGCTCTACCATAAATATAATGGTGAAACTTTTTCGCAGCAAACAAAATACTCAGCATCTCCATTTCCACTTGTGTAATTCTCACCATCTCCTTTTCCACATGCGTAATTCTTTTCAGTGGATGATTGGTTGACCATCGCACATTAAACAGCATCCCATCCCATGCCATCTTGTGATGCATCACACTGCATGGATAGCTACTCACTGGGATTACAATGACCCAAGACTGAAGCACTACTGACTAACTCACTGACTCACTTCAGTGCTTCAGTGTGTGCTGGCAACTAATGCCACTTACTATTATTGTTATTACTGTTAAGCAGTGGAGCTGTAATACTGGTGAGATTAGGTAGGAACTTCTTACAAAACCCAGCACTCATTGAAGTTACACTTTGCTTGTAGCTGTCTTTAGCGTTAGCTGGCAAGAATCTGGTTTCATGCCAGACTTGGTAAACACATGTCCAAAATACTTGACTTTGTTTTCCTTGAACTGAAGTATACCTATTTTTATTTAATTCAACCCTGGCTTCCCGGGTTCCATGTGCTACATGCAGCAGAACTTTGTCATGTTCACAATCATATGTGGTAGCAACCAACAAACCATCAAAGTAGACAATTACCTTCAGTATGTTACCAAATATGATTGTGTTCACACGCTGAACGATTTCTGGCAACATGAGTAACCGAATGGCAATCTGAGGAATTTTATAGCAGCTAAATCATGTGCTGAAGGTACAATATTGGCTCCACTGCTCATCCAGTTCTGTTCTACAGAACACATCTTTCAGGTCCAGTACAGTGAACTTGAACATTTTGTTTAACCACAGCTCAAGTTCTCCAATGTCTGTATCATTTAATACCCTCCACAGACAGCTATGTTCAGGTCCATTGGATCTAAACAGTCTGAGGGATTAACTGCAACAGTTAAATTACTGACCCATCCTGCTAGCTGATCCACTTTGACAATAATTCCCCTCTTAACAAGCTCATCTAGTTTACTTTTCAGTCTCTCCCTTAATGAGAGCAGAACATGTCTCAGTGATTTGTTTTGCAACAGGCTTAACAAGAGTTATCCACTATAAATTTGCAATTGTTTGGGATACACCCTGTTTCCTGAAACCGGTCTGCAAAGTTTGTTTCGGAACACACATTCTGAGAGACTGCTACTTTAAATACTGTGGATGAAACTCCATGAAACAAGTTTCAAGAGCACACAACCTGGCAGCCCCAATATAGGTATTCTTCAGTTGCCATTTTCCACAACCACGAACTCCAACCTCTCCTGGCCATCTATAGTACTTGTGCTGCACATGAGTTTGTCAACCACCACAGGTCTCAATGTTAGACTGCCTCAAATGTCTTGAATAAGCTAATTGTTTCACAACATTATGAGGTATTATGTTTACCTCCAAGCCAGTATCCAGCTTGAACTGCACCATCTTACCTTCTATAAGAATTCCTTGGACCCACTACTTCTAGGCTGGCTTGGCAATTACAGTTCCTGATGTTGTCTCTACAACTTTTATTGTGCTCACAAAGAAGTTCTCTTCTTCAAATGTGGTTGTGCTGCCATGTCTACGTTTACTATCTGTGAACCTAACCTCTTCAACCTGTGTGGTGCACAAGGCTGCAAAATGATTCAAGCAATTGTACTGGAAACAAGTTTTTCCAAAAGCTAACCACTAATATTTCTGTGTACTTTCCCCAGCGGAATTTTAAGAACTCTTTTGACATTGATTTCTTCTGATGAACTGGTGCTTTGCCCTCAGTTGTACTGGGGCGCTCTTTAAACTGTTTGTGAACCTAAATGATTGGTTTCGTCGTGTTATGGAATGGGACTCTGTTTGGAAACGTGCGGGAATGCTTTGCCGCCCATCGGAACTCTTCGGCTATCTTCGGCTCCCACCCCTCCCCTTCCCCCTTCCCCGTTGCCTAGGCCGGCCGCCTAGCTCTCGACGTCAGTTGGATCCTGGTCGCCCTTCTGTGCTCTGCTTTTCTGTTCGCGCTCGTCGGGGCCTCGTCGGCTGTTCTTCGATATGTTGGTGAGTTAGTTTTCTTTGGTCAGGTTCATTGAAGTTTGTGCCTCGGCCTTCTGCCCTGTCTTTTCAGCTGCGTGATTTCCCTGTCGTCAGTACAGTAATTGTATCGGAAGCCGACTGGGCGTCGACGGGTTGCTTTTCCTGTTTGACCTGCGTGAGCTTTAACATTTTTGATTGCCGCTTTATTTTGTATTTTTTTTCTAATGAACTTAATGGCCCTTCTGGCATCTTTTATATCAAGTGTTTGTAACTTGAAAACAAATGTACAAGAACCCTGAGTTAAATAAACACTGTTGTGTATTATTTGAATTTCTGTTTGTATTTATCAAATTCTAGTATTTTCCATCACTCGGGATATTCAAACCCGTTGTTATGTGTGCCTTGATGGTACACTGGCCAGTGATTTTCTGCTTTCTTGGTCTCCTACCAACTTCCAACTACTTGCTCCCCATGTGAAACTTCGTCATCCAAAGTGCTGATTTGTCTTCGCACCGGATAAACAGATGTGCTCTGCATCACGTCGGCACGCTGCTTGCCCAGCTCTGTCACTCTACACTGTTCCGCCACCTTTGCTAAACTCAGATTTGGTTCCCGTAGTAGTTGCTCCTGCAAGTCTTTATTGCGGATACCTAATACTGTTCGTCTGGGCCTTACATTCGTAACTCTTCATGAGTTTTTTTAAGTCCCTCACAAATGAATTGAATTGCTCACCCTCCTCTTATGATCAGCAGTTGAATTTACACCACTCTACGACTATGTGTTTTACTGGATTATAGTGTTCTTCATTCAAACACTTGTGATACCTTGTCGAAATTCTTTCCATCTGCATTGCAGAGGTTAAAGGTACTGTAAATATCAACATCCTCTTCTCCAACAATGTACAACAACATTGGTACCTTGAATGAAGATGCTTTAGTCGATTCCTGTAGCCAGGATAAAAATGTCAAAACCCTGCTCGAATTTTTGGAAGTTTTTGCACAAGTTTCCGTCTAGAGACAGGGCTAATGGAGGTTAGAATGATTCTATGATTATCAGTCACCCGACTGGTCATCAAAACTAGAATCGTAATACTGGGCTATCAAATTCACACTTAGCCACAAAGGCTACTATCATGTCCATGTAACTGCAGACTGCACCACGTTATGTTAACCTGACCTCTTTCACAGTCTCTTCAACTCAATAGATTCTCTTTTCTCATCAGGACAATTTCACAACAATGACAATACATATCACGTTTGCAATTCCCCATGTCATGATGTCCCATATAATTGCCAACTTTACACACACAACAGTGATTCCACTGTTCTAGTACTATGATGCTACCATAACAGCAACACGAGATGAGATCAAGCACATGTTTAGGATTTACAATAAAAGAGCATTACATTTTAAGACAATAACAGCCGCACTGTAAGAATGTAGTCATAGAAACAAACCAAATATTAATTTCATTGAAGCAAATAAATGTCATGCATAATTTCCACCAAGAGCAATGTGTACATAGCAGTAACTTTTTTGTATCTTGTCAGGTACGAAGCTGACAAAACTATAACTGAAAATATACAAGATAAATTTTAATACAAAGTCTGTCAATTTTATAATTCATTCACAAAAATCACAATGTGCTATAGAGTCAGCTTCGCAGTACGTGGTTATGTTGTACATTGGCAAGCAAAACAAGTTTCAGGGTGTAATGATAAACAGGCCTGGGTCGGCCTAAATTTAAAAATTACTTGAAAATGTTTTTTATGAAGTGGTTAATTCTCTATAACAATAATTTATGTGTCAGTGTTACACATTCAATTTGAGATTATTTAAACATAAAATTCAAATTTCACACGTGTACATTTTTAATGGGAATTTGCCACTGTAATGCAAAAAAATATCATCATTCCCAGTGCTTTAATACTTACATAAAACTGTTTCAGGAACCAAAACACACTGACAGTATTTAAACAAAGTTATGTTTTCATAGAAAAGTTTGTTGGATTCTTATTTTCAGTTTCATTCCACAAAACCTATGGGCCAAATAATTTTGTTTCAAAAGCATTTGTATTTCAATTAAATATATGGATCACAATATTAATGTAAAGAACAAAATCAGTTGAATAACCTAAGTTACGCCTTACATAGACTATAACTTTGTGAGTCAATAAATGAGCAGACTTTACAAAGTACTACTTGTATACCTGAATAAGCAATGTTTAGTCGATTACGAATACTTGAGTAAAATGTTGAAATTATTTTGTAACTGTGAACCCATATTCAATAGCACTTATTTGAAGAAATACTTCATGAAGCTTTAGTCGAAGCAGACACAAAAAGCAATACTTGTTTCAGGAACAATGAACTGAAAACCATACTTAAGCATGAATATAAATAGCCCTTGTTTTAAGTACTGCTCATATCACAACTACGAATCCCAGTCTGGTGTAAATAAAAAAAACTGTGAATGCTTTTCTATCCAGCACCCTAAACTACGATGGACATGTTATAGGCTGGCATACATTATTCACAGACACTTCTCATAAGTTGACACATATTATTCATAGAAACTTTTTATAAGCTAGCACACATTATTCACTGAGATTTTCTTAGCCCTAAGCATACAGAATGTTTTTATTAACCAGGCCCCTACATTGCCATGCATAATTATTCAATGCATTAGTTTTTTTATTTTATTTTAATGGTGATACATGACTAATGGATATGTGCACAGCAACAAAATTACCACATTACCAAAAACAACATACGGCTGATCCTGTCCATAAAAACTATTAATTTTGAAATAGATGCAAAAACTGTACAAAGGTGTATAAATAACAAACATTTTACCTATAACCATAATCTGGTTTATAGGTAAGTAATTTAGATTAATGTAAGTTACATACCCAAATTATGGCAGCAATACAAACCTAGTCAAAGAAATCACAAGACTGTGCAGAAAGTATCCGGGTAGTAAGTAAAATATTAACTTAACAATAAAAAAGGCCAGCACATATTCACTGGAAGTTTACCTGAAACAATACCCACATTCAAGTACACCGATCATGGCTTTGTATGTTTGTGTAATTACAAATTTATTGGGAGATTTTTCATTTCAAGTAAACCTAAAATATTTACAGTATAATAATTACCAAAAAAATAGAAGTACTGAAATCACTTTTTTAGATCCCATTCAGCACAAATTATTATAAACTCATTAATTTAATAAAATGCAGAATACATACATTCAAACTTACCTAGTACAGGTACAAGCAGCAAAAGTTTCCGACCATTGTTATCACTCCAAGGACCTAAAAACATTGATATAATTGACGGAGAAAGTGCTTCAATTACAGATATTATCATCTGCAGAACTGTCACGCTAGGTTGAAGAAGATCTTCCAGAGTTCTATTTCCTGTATTCAATAAATCACAGGTGGAATGGTTGAGATGAAAAGTAACTAAACATGTTTGGCGCAGAAAGAGGTTAGTAAATACTGGACCAGAAAGTGTGCGCCCAAAAAACAGAAGCAGCACTAGCGGTTCAACAGTCACTCGAAATTTAGAAGTATGTTGTGGCATATCATCACCCATGGTAAGATCCTCCAGAAATTTTTGGAACCTGGAAAAAAACCTGTATGAATAATATAACTTTACATACACACATTACATAAATAAATTTAGCAGCTGAAAATCAGAACACATGAAAAGAAAAATACTCCAATGAAAAATTATCAAATTCACTCATTTACAGTACTGGCCATTAAAATGCCCATCAATATCAACAGCTGAAATTGATCATGAAATAAATGTATTATCCCTATGTCAAACTTAATAACACAGCAGTACTAAGACTTGTAATTATATTAAACTTCCACTACTGATATAAGACATCTTAAATCTTAACACCCTAACGTCTACAGTAAAGGCTCAACTATAGATACATCAGTAATTAAAAACTTATATTTCGTTGGTAAAGCCCCTCATTTATATTGATGTCGTACCTTCTTAAGCTCAAGACCTAGACCTGACCACAGCCCACAAGTGACGAGGGATCACTGCAGCTTATCCACCAACCCACCTAAGTGAATCAATGTTGTGTAGTGTGACTTCACTTCACTACATTATACGTGGCCTTAGGAACGAAGCCTCTACAGCCATATGTTGTTAAGTATTTGAAAATCCTCACGAATATAAATCACAAAATTACAGAAAATCCAAATAATAAACATTATCCAATTGTGATAGCGCAATAAACTCGAGAAGAATAAGCAAACGCTAGAATCATCCAGAACAATCACACGTGTGCTGAATTCCTGACACAGGATCCAAAATATTGAATCGCCTACGGCGGTGGGGTGGCTACTGAAAAACTCTGTGTAGTGCGACATGTGCAAAGTGTTGAGCAGAAGGTGAAGGGTCAGACAGCTATGTAGATGGCTGCCGAAAAAGACAACTCCAAGATTCTGCCACCTGTTTTATTTTACATATACCATGAATTATAAAATGACAATTGTGTAGATCCTGACCACATATTTCAAGCGTATTTCACCTCAGAACTTGCATTAACTTATTCACTTTTGTTTCTCAAAGGGACATGTTTGTTTCATTGTTTCACAGGTTGCATGGATGCTTCTCTGTTCACTCTAACCTGAAGTACACAAAAACACCATATCATTGCACCTCACTAGCATCTAATTGGTACAATTTGTGCAGTGCACCAACATACTATTTCCAGCCAATGAAACTGTGTACAATTAGTATCACAGAAAACAATGCACTAATAACAAAATCAATATTGTGGGAAAATTTTGTACATGTTACTCATATATGAAAATGAAAACTATATAAATACACCCTACTTGATAATAAAATTAACTTCAATTACAAATGCAGTACATTTCAAAATTCTATTGCAATTGTCAAATTATGACTAACAATCTTATTCTAATATTTTGGTACTGAAGTGACGAAAATTCGGTAGTCTGGAATAAATGTTAACCAAAATGAGTAATAAAGCTTACTGTAAAGTCCTCTTGGATTATTTTTGTTGTGTGTAGCTACGTTGGCTACACTGGAAAAGAGAGAGAGGGCCAGAGAGAGTTGTAAGATGATGCGTATGGTTGTAGTTATTGTATTGTATACTGTATACGAGTTATTATGAAGAGACCTGTGAATAATGAAATAAAGAAAGTCTTGTCAGTCTTGAAGTGTTTTATACCACAGCCCTGCACATGCAACATGGCGCAGTCGACAGGATCAGCGGAAAAGAACAAATAAAATAAATCACGAAGCAGGCCGCAGAGTAAACAATGGCGATAGCGGGTGCTGTGAAACTTCCGCCTGACTTGGATCTTCAGAGCGCAACGGCCTACAATGATTGGAAGTTCTGGGAAACTGAGTTCGAGGACTATCTCATCAGCACGGGTCAAGATAATTCGCCGGATAAGGTAAAAATATCTCTCCTGCGAAATATAATGGGAAGTGCATCGGCTCGCGTATTAGCGTCCCTTAGCATTCCGGACGAAGACAAGAATAACTACGGAAAGGTGAAGGAGGCAATTGAACGGTATGTTAATCCTAGACTGAACGAGGTGTTCGAGCGATACATGTTTAACCAGAGAGTGCAAGAAGAGGGCGAAAGCTTTGAACATTTCCTAACCTCCCTACGCCAACTAGTAAGAAACTGCAACTACAACAAAACAGCAACTGAGGGGAGGAAAGGAAAGTGACGAGGACAAAATGATACGTGACCGCATCGTCCTTGGGATCCGGGACAAAGGAGTGCAAGAAGCGCTGCTGAGAATGGATCATCTGACGTTGGAAAAAACAGCAGCACAATGCCGAGTGTGTGAGCAAAGCCGACATAAAGTACAACATATACACAAGGAAACAGAAGCTAGCGAATGTGTGTCAGTAAGTGTAGTGAAACAACTACCAGGAAGAAGCAAAACCAGTGTGCCTAAAGTTCAGTGCAGTGAATATAGTTGTGGGAGGTGCCAAACCAAGCATGGGCCAAGGTTATGCCCCGCATTTGGAAAGAAATGCGAAAAGTGTGGTAAATTCAATCACTTTGCAAAATCGTGCAGGGTGAAGACTGTGCAAGTAATTGAAAATTGTGATTCTGATTCTGACGAATCATTGTATTGTTACAATGTAGAAGTAGGTGTAAAAATAAGGGGAACTCAGACTGGAGCCAGTAGTGACCTGACATACCCAAATGAGTGGCATGAAATAGTACACATTGAAAATAAAAAAATTAAAGTAAAACTAGACACAGGAGCACAAGTAAGTGTGTTGCCTATAAAGATGTTCAGGAAAGTAAACCAGCAGTTTCAGGTTGAGCCCACACAGATCAAATTGAAGACCTTAGATGGACTCGTCAAACCGGTAGGAAAGGTTAGGCTAAGGTGCGAAGTTCATACTTCTGAAGCTTACATTGAATTTATGCTGGTAGACTTAGAAATCATGCCATTGCTGGGGCTGTCAGGTTGTCTGGCCTTGAATCTGATCAAAAAGGTAAATTCAGTCATAACTGAAAACAAAGAACGTTTCATATCAGACAATAAGGATGTCTTTCAGGGACTGGGGTGCTTTCCACAAAAGGGAAAAATATTGACTAAAGCAGAGGCAGAACCTGTGAGCAAACCTCCAAGGAGGGTGCCGGTAGCCTTAAGGAAACCACTCAGAGAGGAACTGACAAGGTTAGTGGAAAAATGTTCTTAAACAAGTGTATGATGTAAACGAAAGGGCTTGGATAAGCAATCTTGTGGTAACAGAAAAGCCAAATGGCAAACTTCGCTTATGCCTTGACCCGTCTGACTTAAATAAAGACATACTTAGACAGTGTCACATAGTACCCAAGGTTAGTGAAATTTGTGAAAAATTGGCAGGAAAAAAGTTTTTTACAGTTTTTGACCTTCGTGAGGGGTTTCATCAAATTCAGTTAGATGAAGACTCCTCCTTCAAGTGCTGCTTCTCCAGCCCTTACGGTACATACAGATACTTAAGACTACCCTATGGAACAGCTAATGCCCCGGAGCTGTTTCAAAGTCTCGTTGAACGAAACTTTGCTGACATTCCAAACACAGTTATATATTTTGACGATATTATGTGTAGGGGGAAACTGAAGAGATACATGACCGTGCAGTTCAGCAAGTCGTTGATAGAGCCCGGGAAAGGAACATTAAATTCAATGAGGAAAAGTTACAGTACAAACAACCAGAGGTCAGGTATGTAGGCCACAGGTTTTCTGCCAAAGGGATGGAAGTTGATCCAGATAGAGTTAAAGCCTTACTTAACCTTGAACCCCCAGCAAACAAAAAACAGTTACAACGCGTTATAGGTATGTTCAACTACGTCCGTTGATTTATTCCCCATATGGCAATGCTGATGGCACCGTTGTGTGAGTTACTTAAAGCAGACATTCAGTGGCAGTGGCTCCCAGCACATCAAGTAGCTTTTGAGACCCTTAAAGTTCATATTTCCTCTGCACCGGTTTTGTCCTCTTTTGACCCCACAAAAGAAACCACACTACAGTGTGACGCTTCACAACATGGGTTGGGGTGCTGTGTGTTCCAAGAAAGTGGGGAGGGTGAAGGTAAATTCAAACTGATAGCAACTGCCTCCCGAGGGTTAAGTGACACGGAAGAAAACTATTCTCAATCAGAGAAAGAGTTACTCGCTATACAATTCGCAGTATCCAAATTCCACGACTACATCTATGGGTTTCATGTAAATGTACAGACAGACCACAAACCCCTAGTACCCATAATGAAAAAAAATATTGCCAGCATAGGGTCACCGCGTCTCCAGCGGTTACGCCTCAAGCTCCTGAAATACTCGCTAAATGTCTACTATGTTCCCGGAAAAGACCTACACTTTGCAGACATGACGTCACGGTCCCACCTCAGTGACACAACGGATGACCCAGAAATGGTAGAGAAGGTCCACTCACTAAGGGTCCACCTGCCGATGAGTGAGGACAAACAGAAACTCTTCATAAAAGAAACTGCAAATGATCCCACACTTAAGCAGCTCGCAGGATTCCAGGCTCAAGGCTGGCCGCTCACAAGTCAGGTTAAAGGGGAGTGTGTACACTATCACAAAATGCAAAGTGACATACATGAAGCAGAGGGAATAATCTTCCTATCTCACAAAATCATAGTCCCCAAATCACTTAGGCCACTCGTACTAG
>PNEQ01000872.1:91041-114067 GCA_003012365.1 Medauroidea extradentata
TCTTCTACTGGCCAGGGTTATCAGACGACATAGAAAAATGGGTCATGAGGTGTGTCACATGTGAGAAATTTCGAGCCTCCAACTACCGTGAGCCTTTGATTCCTCACGAAATACCAGAACTGCCCTACTTCAAGGTTGGAGCTGATATTCTGGAGTACTCTGGCATGACTTACCTTGTCCTCATAGATTTTTACTCACATTGGCTCGATATTCGCCAAATGCCCACTAAGAACTCAAAGTCGGTAATCAACGTAATGCAAGATGTGTTCAACACACATGGCTTTCCCAAACACCTAGTCGCCGACAATATGCCATTCCGTTCACAGGAGTGTCTAAGGTATTACGAAGGGAAAGGGATCAAAATAGCAACTAGTAGCCCTCATTACCACAGATCCAATGGATTGGCAGAGAAAGCGGTTGGAATTAGCAAGAATATTTTGCGTAAAAGTAAGACAGAAGGGTCCGACTATAGGGATCTCTTGAGAGAACAGAACAACACTCCAGTGACAGGACTCAAGGCATCTCCGGCACAGATATTGTTTAGCAGGAACATAAGTACATGCATACCAGTATGTAGGAAGGTACTTCAACCGCTAGTACAAACAGATGTCTATAAGACACTGTGTGCAAAACAGGCACATGTAAAGGAGTGGCATGACCGAGCTGCCAAACGAGCAGAGACTAGTTATCAACAAGGGGACAGAGTAGTGATCAAAACACAGGTAGATCAACATTGGGAGCCTGGGGTCATAAAAACCAAATGCAAGGAACCTCGGTCATACTGGGTGCAAAGAGACAAGAATGGACGAGTACTTAGGCGAAACACGTGGCATTTCAAGTTGTCTAAAACAACAAACACAAGGGATAGTCCAGTACCAGAGGAGCTAGATAGGTCTGAGGGTCCAAGTAGCACAGCACCCAACAGGGGTGAAAAACCTGGTGAGACAGTGAAGGAAAGAGACAGTTGGGATGGTTCAGTAGCTGACGGCTTTAAGGGATTCAAGAATACTGGTGCAAAACAGGTAAATCCCAAGGGCTCAGTATTGACAAACCAAGATGGAATTGAGGGGTATGTCACAAAAAGTGGTCGGAGGGTTGTAGCCATAAGACCATTTGAAGTAACATAAAACAACCCAAAGAAAGGGAGGTGTTGTGTGTAGCTAGGTTGGCTACACTGGAAAAGAGAGAGAGGGCCAGAGAGAGTTGTAAGATGATGCGTATGGTTGTAGTTATTGTATTGTATACTGTATACGAGTTATTATGAAGAGACCTGTGAATAATGAAATAAAGAAAGTCTTGTCAGTCTTGAAGTGTTTTATACCACAGCCCTGCACATGCAACAATTTTGTACTTCGTTTCGGAAAAATTACATTTGGTCAATCACCAAACAATATGTCTATAATTCACATCATGTATTCATAAGTAAAAAAATACTTGAAATTCTCATTAGTGTCTTTTCAAACATACCCACAGATAGTTAATAATGCAGGCATATGCATATATGTTTTGAAAATCATGCAACACAATTTCACTGTTCATTTTCATTTCTTACCTAATCCACAAGTCTACTGACAATGTCAACATTACCGAAGCGAGCACAAAATGAAATAGATCAAGGAATTTTGGTACGGACGAACTGAAACGGAAAATTTATATACGGAAAAACCATTCCCAGTATCCACAACAATGACATGTAAATATTAAAAATTACTTTGAGAACAGTGGCGGTTTGTGCTATTGAGCTGCAGGGCTACAGGCCTCCCTGATTTTTTGGGAATTACAGTAAATAATTTTCATCTTCACAGATAGTGTTATAGAAGATAATTTGTAATGATACCTTTTGAACTACCAACTCGCCAAAACCATCAGCTATCCACGAAGTCTGAAGAATACGGAATTGCTTGAAACTTTACTTGATTTCTTCTACTCGGGACTAAGAAGGCTACTTAACAGAATGTTTCTTTCAAAAAATATTAATAAATCTACCAAAAGTATACTGAATGTTTAGACACGAGAACTGCTAAAATAACACCATTTTGCACCTAGAAATCTTCATTTTTCTGGGAGAAGGACTCCCGGACCCTCCTCCTTTTTATTGGGGGATAAGTATTCTTCCTTGTATGTCGCCCTACCTATGTCAAAATCCATGAGCCACGTCTGTTTGAGAAAAAAGTTAGATTTGTTTCTGACATTTCCGACATATTTTTACAGTGGTAATTATTACTGAAAAATCTTTTGATACTTTCGCAAACAAGTATGAGAGATTCGTACATCCGTAAATACTGACAAGTGTACCAAGAAACTTTTGTGTTTAACAGTGCATCAGTCATTAAATAATTCGTGAATCAACTGTATGGTCATGTCGTCCGCTAACCATAATTATAGTAACAAACGTACAGTGTAGTAGGTTGTGTTGGCAACGTCTGTTAATATTACATGTTTGTTATTAAAACTTTCTTATTAAGTCATAGACTGTATGTACCCTACAGATAACACAGATTTATTTCTTATGTAAGATCACAGTGCACGTGGGCACAGCCAATAAACATGTCTGTTTATAATTTGTTTTCTTATTCTACAATTCAGGTAAGAGCACAAAGTAAACATGGGTATCAGAAGCAAACTTCATAGACTTTTCGCGAACTCATTCATCTGCTTGTTAACGTCAGATGCCACGTTCTAATTGCATTTGCATGGAATTGTGCGTGCCTCACAAGGAATTTTTTTGTCTACCATTGCAGCCTAATGATGAGTTAGAAGAAATGTGTAATTTGTCAGCTACAAGTATTTATTAACAAATGTTTTTAATCTCTTTTCCATTAAATATGGATATAAAAAAGCCTTGCAAGACTACATATTGTGCAATATTGAATTGTTCTGAGGCAAGTTAAGAAGAGGAGTTTATTCTCACTTCAATTTGATCCTATACTGTAAGTTGTTTCAGTATTTGTTTTAATATCATATTTCTTGTGAAAATACATTTGCATGACCAGCGTCTATTATGCGGGCTGCAACATAATATGTATTTCAGGTTGTGGTTACATATCACAAGCTAATTTGTGAGTAACAAATTGGAAGTGTTGCCACTTTCATTATATAAAATACAAACTGCTGCAACTGTATTTTAAACATGCCAAAACTTGATTTATTAGCATGGAAAAATACATTATCGCATATGTAATATTTACATAAAAACTGTTACAACATCGCAGACATCACTAGCCAATCAGCACCCGAGTTTGCTGACGCTATACTCTATCCATTCCAAGATTGCAGCTTGTGTCACTCCACCTGTTCGTGCGCTTGAACGGCATTGGCTGTGCAACAAACCGTCTCACCACCTCCGCGTGTTTTCGCTGTGGAAGAAATGGAATCATGACGGTCGTTGGCGTTGTCGCGTAAGTCGTAGTTAATCCATTCCATGCATATATAGTATTTCCTGCACACAGAGTGATATTATATTACAGAGGATTAAAAAAAATGCAACTGAACAATTAAATCACCTATCCTGAACTAAAACACAGCAATTTAGCATAGGACCTATTTCTTGCCGCAACAACATTTTTAACTAACCAGCCAACCAATGACCGAGAGCTCACCTGTGACAGTGTTTATTGCTGCTGCAATCTTGGACTGGATACAGTATAGTTAGCTTCAGATGTAAAGTTCTTCAGTAGCCACCTCTGTAGACAGTTCAGTTTTTTGTATCCTGTATCCGGAATTCGGCACACATGTGTTTGTGCTATTCTTGAATCTTCTAGAATTTTCATGCAGTCTTGGTTACTGAGTATTTTTGAATTATGGTGTTTTAGTGTCTTGAATATTGTTGTTGGCCATGGGCATATTAAGCTGTTGGCCATTAAATTCATGAATAAAAATAGACATCTGATGTCTCTTCCCCATGTTTATTCTGTGGTAAGAGTGAACAGAGAAATAGGTCGAGTGAGTTTGCATATTTCTGCCAACCGAGGCAGGAGGACAGTTACAGGGTTTGTTCACAGGATGTTCACATTTACCATTATATCCTGTTTTATCTCAAATAAGTCTGATGTCAAACCAAAGTGTATTTATACGCAATATGGAGGCGGCTTAACTTATTTTGAAAGAAAATGATGCAATATTAATTTTTGGTTATATGCATTATATTCCTTCTATAATTAATTATGGTGTATATGTATAAAAAATTACAGCACTACATATTCTAATAGATATTCGAGAAGAAGTACTTTGCCTTATACAGTCCAATTTTATTCCTGATAAGTCATTAGCAACAACATAATTTTGTTAGTACACATGGGTAAAGCTGGGAGGGAGGTCATCCCATGACTTAGTTTAAGTTTAAAACTTAATTTAGTTCAGAGGTTTATTTGGTAATACAGTGCTTTTGTGGTAAATTGTGTATTAGTAGATAGGCTAAATTTTGTATTGGTAGTGTGCTCCCGTCCACGTGGTGCAAGTTAAGGTTAAGACGAAATTACGTGTAGAGCGTAATTAGTTAAGAAGCTTATCAGGTAATACAGTGCTTTTGTTGCACTGTAATTTGTGTATTAGTAGATAAGGCTAAGTGAATTACATAATAGTTTTAAAGTTGTAGTGTACCCTCGTCCATGGGGTGTAAGATAAGGTTAAGCTGTAACAAATATTATTTGAGAAATATATGCAAGGCTGTATAGAAAGTAATAGGTAAATGGTAGCTTCTGGTAAGAGAGTTAAATGTAAGGGGTGCAGGAGAGTGTGGAAGAAGGTAGATAGTGGTGTGGTGCGACAAATGTGAGGGTTGGTTGTACACTAACTGTGCAGGTATAATGTAAGGGCAGTTAAGGACACTAAAAGCTGAAAAAGGGACACAGTTGGAGCAAATTGGACAGAGGAGAGAATGAATGTGTGAAATGTTATGGCGGGAGTTTATTGAAGGGTTGCCAGTGACAGGGAGAGTGGAAGCAGAGGAGGGAAGGTGGAGAGGGCAACTGGTACAACTGATAAGCAAAAAATTAAAGGAAATAAATGGTAGGATTGAGAGGGTGGAGGAAGGAATGCATAATGGGATCGATGTGGGTAACAATGAAATGAGGTTGACAAAACTTGAAGCAGAACTAAATGGACACAGGGCTGAAATAGAATCGGTACAAGCTTCCTTGCAAAAGGAATTGCAGGAGGAGAAAAGTAGAAGAGAGCTGCAGAGCTAGAGGTGGAAAGTTTAAAACTAAGAGTAGAGTAACTCAAGGTGGAAATAAGGGAGATAGGCAGGGGGGCAGTTAAAAATACACAGCAGAAAATGGAGGCAAAGGAGGTGGTAGTAAAGAGTGGTAGTATGCAGTATGTGGAGGTTTGTGGTAGTGGGCTAGGCACAATGAAGGAGGGGAAAGAGAGCACAGGATCAGAGAAAAGAGAATTGGGTAAGGTAAGTGTGCCAGAAGTAGATCAGGCAGACAGGGTTAGGCAAGGAGAGGTAGGGAACGCGGGAAGGAAACGGAACATGCAGGAAAGGAGCTGGAGGTAGTGTTTCTGGGTAGTTCTATTGTCAAGGGAGTGGAGTTAACACGTTGACTGCTGGAGGCTGCATATTCCCAGCTCCAATATGGCGACCCAACTCTGGTGCGGTACATATCCCCCGAGATATGTACGCCAAATGATGTTTGGTGCGATCTGTGCAGTAGCGAGTGAACTATTATGAGTTGGTTATTTTACTGTCCCGTAGATAGGAGTTGTGTCGTTTACTGGAACGAACCACACGTGTCTCCCATGGTATTTACCACAAAAAATTATTATTAAACTAAAAAGTATCAAAAATTAGTGTTGATTATAGGATAATGCTTGGGAAATATGGAGACATTAAAAGATTAATGTACGAAGAGTAAAAGTTGACAAAGTAACAAAAATAGCAATCCAACGAAGAATATGTTACGGAGTGCTGTTAACATTGCAACAAGTAGGTAATAAATATCGTAAAAAATAATAAATGTTGTTATTACAAAAGCAGCAATAATTAGCACAAAGTTTTGTGGTTATGAAAACTTTTCAATATGAGCACAGCAAATAATAAATTATGAATGCTCATATGAAAACTTTGCAAGATATGAAAAAAGGCAACATAAATTAGCAAACAAAAGCCATACACGTAATATTCGCACAGTGTGTTGGATCTATGAGAACATGTATGAAAAAATTTTGTAACAATATAAACAATAATTGCTGATATGAACATTGTTATAAACACAAAACAAATACCACAAAATTTAGCAAACTAATGCTAATTAAGATTTATTTGATACACATTAAGTTTTTTTTGTCTTTATGGTTTCCAGTACACTGTTCATGTACAGTCACAGTTCACTGACTTGAGTCATTTGTGAAACTCATTGAAACGCATTAAACAAAATCCTGGATTGTTTGGAAAGTCATTGCAATAACTTGTTACTCTTCTAACCTACCTATCTGTGTCTCTGCTGCTCAGTCCACTTGAGCAGAGCCAATCATAGCAACCCTTGCAAACCTTACGCCGCTTTCGTCCAGCTCCATCGGGTTTCAGGAATTTGTGCACACGTTTCTTGTTTATTTCTCTAACCATATCCTGAATACACGTTTGCGTCACCAAATGTTCTGCCAACTGCCGCCTGAACTCAGTTATCCCCAACTTTGTATCAGCTGTCATATTATAGACAACCCACGCATTTACTACGGTGGTACCCAAAATTACTTCTAACACTACTTTCCGTTATCATTTCAAAGATTTTCTGAGCACTGTATGGTAGGAAGACATCTGATCACTCAAGTCCACACCTTTTTTTGCTTTGTTGTAGTCAATTATGCACTTCAGTTTTACTACATTTTGCTTTTTCCTATTGTTTTTCCCTGTTGGAATTATACTCGTGTCGTGTGTTGGATCACTAGAAATCATAAGGACTGGACGCTTATCCATCCATCTTATGATTTTCACATCTTCTATTTGTTTACCTACAATTTCTCCTCTTTTCATTTTACTTGCAAAATCGTCTGGTATCCCTCGTCTGTTAGCCCGCAATGTGCCCCAATACAAAATCTTCATGCCATACAATGTTTTGGTTAATTCTAAACTAGAATAAAAATTGTCTGCAAACACAATATGTCCTTCTTTAGGATCCAGTATGTCCAACAAGTTCAAAACTATTGCATGTGAATGGGCTGTATGTATATTTGTGATTCCCTTTCCTGTGTAGACAATAATATTTAGTGTGTAGCCATTTGGTGTGCACAACTTGTAAACCTTTACCACATATTTGTGGGTCTTGTTAGGTATATACTGACGGAATAATAGCCTCCCACGGAACGGTACCATGCTTTCGTCAACTACGATTACTCTTCCTGCTTCAAAAAGGATTATATTTTTTGACTAACAGATTTACAAATTTTTGAATTTTATAGAGTCTGTTTGTTTTGTGGGCCTCCTCGTTATTTTGAAAATGTAAACATCTTAGAAGCAATAAAAATCTGTCCCTGGACATAGCTGATGAAACAAATTTGTTATGAATCATTGGGTCCTTCGACCAATAGTAATTTATATGTGGTACAGTTGTTAAACCCATTGAAATTAGGATGCCTAGAAAAGTATACATGTCTTGTTCATTTGTATCAGACCACAACTTTATTCTAGATTTACTAGGGTGCTCGCTGTTGAACTATTTTGAGCCGAAAACATTTGTTTCTCTGACAATAATATCCATTAGCTCCTTGTCAATAAATGATTTGAATACATCAATTGGAGTTTGACAGCCAGAAATATAACTGTCATTTAGTTTACAACTTTCCGGGTACAATTCAAATTTATGAGTGCCTGTATTTATAGAGGACCAATTACGAGTTGGTGCATTGTTGCCAGTAAATGTAGCTGTTGGCGTAACAGTACCACATGTACCATCATCCGTACTGATGTAAGAATGACTTGTTCCTGACAAGTGATCAGAACTGGAATTGGATTCACAAGAACCTGGTTCGTAAGTAGTCTCGAGCTGAATCATCACTATCAATATCATCCAATAATATCAATCCATCTCTCACATTACTTTGTATAGTAGAAGGATGCTCGTTACCTGATGTTGACGGCAGTTCACTTTGCAAAAGGGAACTATTTCTCGCATCATTTTGTACAGTAGAAAAATTTTGATTACCTGAAGTTAAAGGTTGCTCGCCAAATAAGATAGACTGATCTCTCACATCACTTTGTACAGAAGGCAAATTATGTTTACCAGAAGCTGACGACTGTACCACACAATCTTCATGTTGCACTAATTGTTCAGCAGCAAGTTGTAAGATTTTATCAGTTCTTGTATTTTCACGTGCCATTTCAATACAAACAATGAAAAACACATGATGCTATTAGAAACACCAACCTATATGCACTCACTTCATTATGGGTGTAACACTGGTACTAACAGAGAAACACAGACCCCCGGCAATATGTAGTAACCTACATTGCGTAATATCTGTTATTGGACGTGCTAACTATCAGTAGGTATGTTTCAACACAGCAGCTAGGCTGGTAACTTGACTGCATAGTCACTGAGGTGATTCGAAAATCGATTCACTAACTTGATTCAGCTAATTGTATAAGGCCAAATAAATTGTGTCGGGAAAATGACATGTTTCTTGTTACAGTAGCCCTAACACAGAAACAGACATGTGTAACCATTTCAGAGCCAGAGCTCTACAAGACGGAAACATTGTTCATATCGCCAGAGGCATGTACCGCGCCAAGATGAGACATGCAATTTTTCAGTGCGGTACCTGCCTCCAGGGATGTGTATCATAAAATCCTTTGTTTTCATGCCTGTAAGAGAAATGGCACAATTCAGAAGCTAAATAGTGTTGAATAATAACCATTTACGACAAATATGGTAAATTTTTTAATTTTACCACATTTTAGGGCAGCACCAGGGTTAAAGGTCATACATATCGCCGGGGATATGTAACACAGTCAACGTGTTAAGAGGAGTGAGGACGGGCATAACATACAAGGCAGCATTTGAGGGAGCAAATATCAGGGACCTAGGTGAGAGGGTTAGTAGTTTAAGGGAAAGTAGCACTGCAAATGTGGTTACTATTCATGTGGAAGGTAATGATCTGGCACACAAGGAAGTGAGTGAAGACGTAGAGAGAGACACCTAAGATGGCTGTTGTACACGGGTTGTATGAGAGGATATGTAGGGAAAGGAGGACCATATTTGTGAACAGTAGGAAGTGGGTAGGGCATCCACCTGACAGATGAGGAAAGAGAATTCTAGGTAACCTGTTGGGGAGGGAGACTGCTGGTTGCCCAGAGCCAAGTAGGATGCAGCTGAGAGGGCCAAAATAGCAACCAGAAAAGAGGAGGAGAAGTGGGAGTTAGATGTAGTAAAGGAGGGAGAGTCAGTACTTAAGGCTAAGAGTGGAAGAATAAAAGTTAAGGAATGGAAAGGGAACAGCATGAAGAAAATGGTTATTAAGTGCAGGAGTGTATATAACCAACTGGTTTCATTCTGGAGTGTCGTGGAAGGATACTGGGCAGCATAATGAAAGCAATAGAAACAAGCTGAGTGAGGAAGTACTGGATAATGAATTATAGCCCAGTCAATAGGGAACTAAAATGGGGGTTGCCTGGAAAAAATTCATGGAGAGTTGAAAATTGGCAGAGAGATACAGTTTTGCATCCTGAATAACATACTCAATTTGCAACCTCGACGTGCCTCCGCTCGCACCGCCATACTGGAAAAACGACGCCCAAAATCAATTTTTTGGCAATAACTCGTTTTCTGTCAACTCTATACAAAAAAAGTTCTAACAAAAATTGTAGATTATTTAACTTCCTACAAGTTTTGTATAAATACTTTTTTTGTGGCATGAATAGTTTTTTAATTAATCTAATTTACTGTCGCCCATTTATAAAAATTGTAGACAAGCTCATGTATTTCTGCAACTTTTTATACGTTAATGAATAATTATGCATTTAAAAGCTAATTTACTCGTTTCAACGTTATTCTGAGTGAACGTGCCTTTTGTTTTAATTTCAATTAAAATACATATGTGTTTACTACATTTTTTTTTATTTCACACTGTAATCTGCCAAGAAGGTACGCTAGTCTCTCGTGGCAAATTACTTTCTCTGTGCGCTAGCGTTTTTTCTACAAGAAGTCTGTAAATCATAAAACCTTTGCCTTTCTAAGGGAAGCGAGGTACGAACGCCTTTGAAATGCTACTACCCCCTCCATAACAGTGTGTGTTCGTAGAAACAAATAAGAGAAGGATTGACACCCTCCCCTCCACAGCGTAAAGCGACTCGTCAGGTAGTTGAGTATCGGAGCTTCAGCGATAGTGATCTACAAGTATACATGACAGTGACCTGAATCTTCGCTGGTGAATTCCAATCGTACTGTTGCTGCACGCCATTGTTCGCCACCATTTTGCAGACAGGACATCTGGGTAATCACATCACTGCCAGAAACAAGTATAAGTTGGGTATTTTTATTTGTTGCATTGCCATTTATTAACTGATTTTTTATTCCTTTATAGACGTCCTTCAGTGAAACGTCAGGAAAGAGGATTTTAGATTTTGGTAAAACCAACTATGATAACTTTTAATTATTCTTGTTTTTTTCTTCTTTTATGTACTGTAAATATTTAAGAATTTTCAGTAATGGATAAGTAACCGCAATAGATGTGTAGCCTAGGGACATTAACCAATAATCGGACAACACGAGTATGTATGAGGCGGGGGCACAGTTAATAATTATCCTTTTTTGTGTTGCTTTCAAAGGATGACATGAATACTTAAACATTTGAATTTAAAGTTAAACATTTTTTTTTGTATGTGATATAATGTTTATCAGCACTGTAGTTGTAGGAGATGAGCATATCAATTGTTACTTGTCTGAGAAGATTGGTACAGTTGGGATCTCGAACATAATTGGTAGGGATTTCGACTCCATTAAATTTAAGCGAAATGATAGAGTCATTCCTCTTAGAGTTGCCAATAGTAGTGTAAGAACAACAAATGTCGCAGTCCCAATTGATCCACTACTGATTTTTCTCAGAATGTGTATTGCAAAAAAAGTCAGATGAAGAGTTACAACTTTACCTTCAATTTGAAATTTTCTCAAATTCCCTTGTTGCTGTTTACTGAGAATGGGATCCGCAAAGGCACCAAATCATCTCTTTACAATGTTTTTACTCCAGCTTCAAGATATCTGCAATGTGGAAGCAGCATTCATTTCATAGATGGTGGGTTTCTGTTACACAGACTTCAATGGCATCGCAACGAATCTTTTTTCAGATATTTGCAACAATTTGTGGAAAGACAGTATGGTTTGAATGCCTTTTATAGGGGTTTATAACTCTTCTCAACTTGAGTCAGAAAACTCAAATTTATTAGAAGTGATCAAACATATGCTATGTTGTAGAGTATTTCCAAAAATATCAATAGATATAAAATTATTAAATTTTGTCAATTGCATCAATAGAAAAAAATTGTGAGTTATTGGGACATACTATGTACAACTTTTGCAGCAAGCAAAAGCACAAAGAGTGCTGAACGACTTCGCCGAGCAAGCAAGGAGTCTTCTGTTGATGTCTTTTTCGACGAATCAATGAACACGACATTCACACAGCCAAAATTTCTGGCCAGCGAAAAAAATAATAGCCGCCTCATTGCAGAGCTCAAAAGGAGATTTGAAATTTAAAATTTTGTAGTTCATCAGGCAACAGAAGATGCTGATACACTGATACTCTGATCGTAAGGACTGATATAAATATGTGCTCTTCATTTGATACTGTTTTCATTGCTGGAGAGGACATAGACCTCCTTGTTCTATTAGTAGCCTTGGGAAAATGTCAGTCAAATGAGCATTTGAAAAACCAGGCAAAGGAAAATCTACGTAACAAATTTACTCTCCTCAAGGTTTACAAGCTAAGCCAACAGTGGCAGATAACATATTGTTTCTGCATGCTTTCAGTGGCTGTGAAACAATATCTGCAATTTTTGGGCAAGGAAATAGGAAATTCTTCTTAAAGATACTTGAACAAACTGAGCAGTTGAATCAAACCATACAAGAATTCATGGAAGCAGTATCAGATCCCGACGCCACCGCAACAGCAAGAGAATAATTCTTAACAGCATTGTATGGGGACCATAAAAAAGCAACATCATTGAATTTTCCTGCGATGTCAGCATTTCACAAGATCCATTTTTAAAAGTAGCTTGAATCTTGCTTCACTTCCACCTACAGAATCAGCAGCAAAACAACATTCACTTCGAACATACCATCAAGTTCAAACTTGGTATGGAGTTCACAAAAATCCGGAAGAATAGGGTTGGAAGAGAAGTAAGACTGGATTGACACCAGTCAAAACAACTAAAGACCCTGTTCCTGAAGCTCTTCTTAAATTCCTTTCTTATAAGTAAAAAAAAGGTGCAGCACAGGATGCGGTTGTAGAAAGGCAGGTTTACAGTGTTCTGTCATTTGCATGTACTGCAGTGGACATTCATGCAGCAACATTGCTGATATTTTACGTGACTCAGATGAAGAGGAAGTCGAAACTGTCATAAACTATCGGAATACGAATGTAATTTAGAAGATAACGAAGGAGATAGTACGGAAAATGACGATGACACTTGGTCAAGAACTACACAAGAGGATGAGGAATTAACTGTTCCAACCAGAGCGTCAAAATGAAAAACGAGAGTAAGACATCAATGTACGTGGATTAGGCCTCATAGGGAAACCACAATAAAAAAGTGCACCGATTACTCTACCTCATGGTGGTGTGGAAACGAGTATAAAAGTGTCAGTTATAATCAGTAACGAATATTACGTTGCCTAAATATGCGAGCTTTTGTGCAATTTTCACAAATGCGTCACAGTAAAATTAGATTAATTAAAAACTATTCACGCTACAAAAAAATCATTTGTACAAAACTTACAGGAAATTTAACTCCCTACGATTTGTATCCAGATCATATTTGTATAGAGTTGACAAGAAGCGAGTTATTGTCAAAAAATAGATTTTGGGCGCCATTTTCCAATATGGCGGCATGAGCGGAGGTGCGTCGAGGTCGCAAATTGAGTATCTTATTCAGGATGCAAAATTGTACCTCTCTGCCAATTTTCAACTCTCCATGAATTTTTTCCACGTAAAACTACTCATTTCTTGGACTATTATGTCGAGTTAAGTTCTCATATTAAGGATGGGACAGGGATGAAAGAGGGGGAGGTGTAATGGTGTGTCTACGGGAGGGTTTGAAGGGTTCTGTGGTATGGGAGAGTGATGGGACTAGATTTTAGGAGAGAGTGTAAAAGTATTAGATTGCTGGCGGTGTACAGACCACCTGGACACGGATGGCAGGCAGTTGAGACAGTGAAGGATAGGGTCATCAGGCTGAGGGGTAGGCAGTGGTCTGTAATGGCAGGATATCACAATATACTGGGGGTGCATTGGGTGAAAGGGATGGAGGACATGGGTGGTAGGATGCAGACACTAGCATCACAGCTGGTAAATAAAGGGCTAGTGCAGGCAATGGGAACACCAACTGGATGGAACACGGATGGTGTGAATTCAGTGCTCAATGTTGTGCTGGTTAGGCCTGGGGAGGTCATAACTGATTCAATGGTGGTAGAGGGAATCTGTGATCATGATGCACCAGTGGTGGCAATAAAACTTGAAGAATCTAGAGCGGAGCAAACTTAAGACAGGGTGATGTGCAGTATGGGCAAGGAAGAGAGAAAGGGCCAGAGTGCTTCCTAAACAATAGGTTTCCGGACTGGGCTGTGGGGGAGAGTGTGGAGTGCTTATGGGAAGAGTTTAGTAAATCATAGAGGTCATGTTGGTGAAGTTTGTCCCAAAGAAACGAACAAAGGCTGGGGGGGACCCACCATACTATGGGAGAGAAATTAAGAGTCTGAAGAGGAAGTGTAGGCAATTGCATGCATTGACTAAAAGGGAGGAAATGGCACATGCTAGGGGATGGATAAAGCGGATATGAAAGGAACTAGAGACAAAAATCCAGGAGACAAAGAATGAGTACCTTCGAAACATGATAGATGAAGGTAAATGCAAAGGATGTCAGAAAATATTTGTTTATATGATAAGAGTCAAAGGGGGAGAAAAAGGAATACCTATGCTAACATGTAAAGATGGATTGACAGCAACTACTGACAAGGACAAGGTAGAGCTGTTGCAGGCTCAGTACTTATCAGTGTTTAAAGGGAAGGATGATTAGGATGAGGAGATAAAGAGGGTCAAAGGGCTAGGCAGTAAACTTAGTATAAGGGAGTGGGATATAGACAAAGTAATTAAGGCTTGCAAGCTAATAAGTTAGTGGAGAGCCGATGGTATAGGGAACGGGGCCCTTAAATTTGGTGGAAGCATGACTGCAAGGTATTTTGAAGTGTTGTTCTGCCGATCATTAGAGGAGGATCAAATTACCACAGGGGTGGAAGGAGGCTTTGGTGGTTTCAGCACACAAACAAGCAAGGGGAAAATATGGCTATACCTGGCAGCTAAAGACCAGTGAGTCTTACCTCGTGTACAGGTAAAATAATAGAGACGCTGGTAGTGAAATATGTGGTAGATGTGATTGGAGGAGAAAAACTGGGTGCAGAAATATCAGCATGGGCTTAGAAGCAGATATTCATGTGAGACTCAGCTGGCTGGGCTGTTAGAAGATTTGGTATAAGCGGTGGATGGAGGGAAGCAGGAGGATGCCTGCTTCATAGATTTTGAAAAGGCACTTGACAAGGTGCCGCATGGCGTTCTAGTTGACTGTCTGTGATAATGCAATGTAGCGGCATTGAACTTAGCTGAAATGTAGAAAGTAGTGGCGAGTAAACGTCCAGAGACAGGACATGTTGAAATAATCATGTGACGGCTAGAGCGGCTGAAGGTAGGTATGAATAGTACAATCACTTTTCCAGTGAGTGTAAAAATAAAATGCTAATTCTATCACAGGAGTGATAGTGGCACACTCCAAGGTGTCAACCACAAAAGATTAAAGTCAAGCTGAAGGAGACATTGGAAGTACTTGAAGAAAAGAAAATCATCAAAAAAGTTCAAAAACAAAACTCGTGGGTCAGCAGTTTAGTTGTAGTGAAAAAGCTGAATGGATCTTTATGAGTGTGCCTGTATCTGCAAGATATAAATAAGAAAATACAAAGTGAATATTATCAGATTCCGTTAACACAGCAATTGACAGAAACACTATCGGAAAAGAAAGTGTTCACATGATTTGATTTACATGATCAATTCTGACAAATCAAATTGGAGGGCGAAGCTAGCAACCAAGTACATTTTCAACACCGTGAAGTTATTATCAGTTCCTCCGGTTGTCATTTGGTGTGCGCTGTGCTCCAGAAAAATTTCAAGAGCTAAATGAATTATTTTTTAAATATATCAAGGGTGATGTATATCTTGACAACACGTTGGTGGTAGCAGACTCTGAAGAGGATCATGATGAAAACATGAAAGAAATGTTGTAGGCAGCTCATAATATCAGATTCAATCCAAGTAAACTTCAATATTATACACCAAAGGTGCAATTCATCTGAGATATATTTTCGTCAAATATTATAAGGTCCGATCCAGAACAAATTGCAGCTATACAGTGTCAACCAGACCCCAAAACAAATGTGAACCGCAGACATGTCTGGGAATGGCTAATTAATTGAGGCCATTTGTATCTCACACAGCAACAATCATGGAACCTCTAAGGGAACTACTTATGTTAGACACAGTGGCAGTGGCTACCATGTCACTCACAGAGCTATTAGCAAGACCCCAGCATTAAGGATGTTTGACCCACAAAAGCATACAACAATACATTGTGATTTATCACATGATGGGTTGAAACGCTGTCTGCTTTAAAACTGTTAACCAATTACCTATGGTTTTTAGAGTGTAACAGAGTTAGTAAAGAAATGAATTTAAATTGACAAGGAAATGTTAGTTGATGGTCTCTGCAAGGAAAAATTTCATTATTGCACACTGGCTGCTCTGTGACAGTGCCCACAGACCAAAAACCATTGCTGGCATTAGTTGCTAGTTTTACGTCTGTTCATCTGCAACAACTAAAATTGAAATTACTCCCCTATGAATTACACTTGCAATATTTTCTGGGTAAACTAATGCACATAGCAGACCTCCTGTCACAAAAATACATCAAAGGACCAGTTGAAAATAATGAGGCATATAAAATCATTCACAGTGAAAGTAGACACATACAGATAAGCAAAACACGAAAAACTGAGCTCAGAATAACAGGGACGAAAAACAGAGCTCAGAATAACAGGGACAAGTGTTGTATGCACAACATAAAGGCCACAGCCGGGGATGACAAGATACATTAAAAATATATACCAGAGGATAAGGTTTGTGCTAAAGCATAGGATGTCTAATAGAAAAGAGCCACTCATTCCACATCTTGTTCCCCCATGACCCTTATAAAAATTATAACAGAGATCTTTCAGTTTGCTGGCAAGAACAACTTGGTGATATATAATTACCTATCAAAACGGCTGGTAATATCATTATTAAATTAACAAATCTAGCGGAGTGCTTGATGCTCTCAAACATATATTCAGCACAGCGGGCATACCGAAAGATATTGTTAGTGATAATAAGCTGTTTAATTCCTACGAGTATTGATACATTGCAGCACAGCATGAATTTGCATTTCACACAGAGAGTCCTCATCACCACCAGTCTAATAGCATGGCAGATGAAAAGGGTGTATAAAGATTTCAAAAAATTTTTATGTAAAAGCACAGAAAAAAAAAAAAAGATTAGCTAGCTTTGATGGAATATTGAAACACCCCACTGATAGACTTGGGAAAAATTCTGTCTCAAATCTTGATGTGCTGTCTTCTACAAACATTAATATCTATAACCACAAATAACCTCATGCCAGAGATTGTAGGCCTATCACACATAAAAATAAAACAGGAGTTAAAGCAGCTGAAAGTGAAGAGGTATTATAACAAAAGTGCCACACATAAAACAAGAGAACTCAAAGATAGAAAATCAGTAGTGATACTGAAAGGTAAAGTGTGGCAAGAAGCCACGATCATAGAGAAACATAAGGCTACTAGGTCTCATGTAATAATTGATGAGTCTGCAACATTCTAAGAAGAAAACCCAAATACTTGAGACATGCACCATGATGCTGTGGTTCACATTAGCAGTAACCCCAGGGTCAAAGAAACTAGCAAAACAAGTGTAGCCAGGAACAAGCGTGGGCAGTGTTTCAGCAATAGTGGGGCGTAGACCTACATCACCTGACTACTTTAGGGGCTTTAAAAACAGTTTATTTATATGTGTATACACTATATATATATATATTTATTTATATATGTGCAGTCGGCTGTACTGTGAATACACATATCTTAACGTATGTATTAATCTCTAACCGCCGACGGTGGACTGCCAACTGCCGACTGCGCATTGTGTATTGGGCTTTTTTCGTGACGCACGATTCAAACACTCATTTTTCCCCCCGTACCTGCGGCCGTACCTGCTGCAACAGATATGTCTTTGATTAAATGTAACTTTTTCATTTTGTCAGTCAAACTAAGAATTTTGCGATATACTCTTCGGTTTAGAAGGATCACTACAGCCTTTCATTTTAGGAAACATTACGCTGCAGACCACAGAATCGTGTATAATTGTACACAGTACAGGCACTTCAGGGCCGTGTAGTACATGCGGGAGGCAAGCGGGCAAACACGTGTAATTAAATACACGTGTGTGATGTGTGTGTTCTGTGTTCTATGTTCTGCAGTTTGCAGGCAGGCGACAGCGATAAGATCTATGCAAGTGAAGTACTGCCGCCCGCACATTCGACACTGCATAGCTTCCTTGCCCATCATGCCCGCACCCTCACTGACTGCTGGTAAACAAAACTTACAGCACGCACCAAGCACATTGCGTAATGGAGTAGATAACAGTGGCTGGCAACATGAAACTAGCTGCTCTCTCGTGCATGGCGAGTGGCTCGCTACTAGTTCATGCAGCAAACTATGCACGCGCGTACGAAAATACAATTTTTTCCCTCATTTTCCAACCACAGTTAGTGAAAACCGCAGATACAAAGTCCACGGATAAGGAGGGCAACTGTATGTATGTATGTATGTATGTATGTATGTATGTATGTATGTATGTATGTATATATATATATATGTATATATATATACACACACATATATATATATATATATATATATATATATATCACAGAGAGTGTAAGGAAATTAATAAAACTCTGTGAGGTGATTCCTCATGAAAAATATGTACCGGTAGACATTATATAGGCCACTTCCAAGAACAGTGAATATTCAGGGCAGAATAAGCCTTGAAAATTAAGTCTGCAATCCTATTTAGTTAAAATATCAAAAACAGTTAGGAGTTAGATTATGATTATTTGGGTGGTGTTAAGTATTATTAAAATCTTTAACATTTAATAATTTCAGCCTTATATCCTTCTCCTTTCGTAAAAATAATAGGGGTTGCCTCCCTCATATTGCATAAAATTACGTTGGTGTTACGTTTAGTGAACATTACTTTTTGTTTATTCGGGTAGTATACTTTAAGAAATAAAACAGTCCTCTTGTAACAAGTGCCTAGAATGCACCGTTTACCATAAAAAATGGACATAACTGTTCTGTGCCTGGTATGTAGACAAAAAGGATTACGTCTGCTAAAAAATGTATTTGTACCATGCTCTCAGGAAAATGCAACGCGTGATGCAGTTGTTGAAGCATGTCGCAAAATGCAGTTACATAAGCTTAGCAACAAAAACTTGCCTCTGTGTGATTCCGTTAATTTGGCAACAAATTTGGTTTAGCCAAATTTACAAAATGTTATTATTTTGAAGACATAAATCTGCGAATTTCATAAACAGAGCATTCTTCATTATATTCTGAAAGAATATCACTATGTCATGTACGTATTTCGCTAGTAAATAAATAAATATTGAATGGTGGATACACCCTAGAGCGGGGATAACTCCAAACTGATTGATGGCATTCTGATTTTGGGCCTGTAGACTGCCATCATTTCTGTATTGTAACAATGGAATGAGACCCTACAAGGGAGCGTTGCCGGAATAAAAGGGCTAGGGACACGGGAGTCCTCTGAGAAATCTTGCTGACCAGCAACATCGTCCAATACGATTCCCAATTGCGAAAAACTGGGGCTGCAACCCACCGGGGATCAAACCCAGCGGAAATTGAACCCAGATTGCCGTGATGGGAGGTTATGGTCCTGACCACTAGACCATTGTGGCCCCCATTAATGTCGCTGAATGACAGAAACAAAATGCTGTGAAAAGACAACTGTGCTACCTTCGCATAATACGAATGTTCTGCACCAAAGATTACTTTGCGGTCTACAACACTTGGGAAACAAGGCTAAGCGATTATGCACGTACATAGGACAAGTTGCATTCACTAGGAAGTTTCCCTGTATGTGTAAGAATGGGACAAACATAGCTTGTTACAATTGCGATAAATGGCAGCATTGCTTTGAACGTGCCAAAGAGCAGCGGTGGATGCACATTGAGAATAGTGTTTGACCTTCAGCGTTACTCTGTGAAGTAGCCTACCGGTGCATCAGATGGAATGTTACATGCGGGCCGAAAAGGTTGACATGCATCTTGTGTATGGCAGAGTGAATGGATGTGATAAGACGAGCGCAGCAACACTCTGTGAAGTAGCCTACCGGTGCATCAGATGGAATGTTACATGCGGGCCGAAAAGGTTGACATGCATCTTGTGTACGGCAGAGTGAACGGATGTGGTAGACGTGGGCAGCGTCTTTACAGAGAACAGTTTCCTGATCGCATGATACCAGACAACTGGACATTTATACGGACCAACCGTCAGCTGAGGGAAACAGGTGGATTCAAGGTGAGTTTTATTTAAACACGCTGAGAGTTACATTCATTTTCGCACAGTCCCAAGTGCAAAACTTGTGTACCTCCCATTTTGCAGCTAAACATGCGGAATGCTGGCCATCTCAGGTATGCGAGTACTGTTGGCTCCGAGGAAGCAGTACTGCAGTACATTGATGACACGCCCTCCACTAGAACATGCTCCGTAGTGCACCGAATGGATGAGCCCCATTTGAAAGAGTGGGAAGTCCAACGGGAAAATACTCACCATCCCTACCACTGGCAGCAAGTACATGCTTTAAAGCCAGCTGATTACCCGGTTCGACTGGCTTTTGCACATAGTTCATGTTGTTTACAGACAAAGCAACGTTTACACGTGAAGAATATTACAACTCACAAAACAGCCATATATGGTCTTACAAGAATCCTAAAACTTGTGCTCAGCACGGATTCCATCAGAAGTTTTCTGTGAAGTTGTGGGCGAGTACAGTGGCAAATGAATTAATTGGACCTTCCATCCTCCCACCTCGCCGTAATGGTGTCATGTACAGGATATTTCTCGAGAATATGCTACCTGAACTGCTAGACGATGTACTACTGGTAATCCGACAGAACTTGTGGTTGCAGATGGATGGTGCGCCGCCTCACTTCTCTTATATTACGCAAGCCTACTTAAATACAACATTTTGGGACAGACGGATTGGTCGTGGTGGGCATGTTGCAAGGCCACCCCGATCCCCTGATCTAAATCCTCTGGACTTCTTTCTGTAGGGGTATATGAAAAGTGCTGTGTATCAGACTCAAATTGTGGACGAGGAGGATTTGGTAGCACGACTTCCAATTGTAGAAGGCAATGTGTGAGATATCTCAGATATATTTGAACGTGTGCGTGGGTTGCTACTGCGTAGGTTGAGGCTGTGCTGTGTATGTGGAGGTCATATCGAACACCTCCTGTGATGTAGGCAATCAGTTATGGACTTTTGAGATGAAAAGTAACACTTTTAGTATATCGCTCCTACCGTGAACGCAACTTCACACAGCCTTGATTTCCAGGCATTGTGCACCAACATTTAAATATATCCTAGTAATGTAATCATTGGGACAGACAAATATGTAGGCCTTTCAGAAGAGATCTGTGCATAGGCCAATTACTACAAGCATACTTAGTACTTTTGTTCATTAGGTCATACTATTTGAATACCGTTCACAATCTGAAACACCAGTGTGATCATTTAAGACAACCACTGTCAGTTTTTAAAAGTGTACAGCGGACAAAACGTCCTGGTCGCAGAGTTGTATTTTCATAGGTTCAATTTCTGCTCAGTATGATCCCCGGTGAGTTACAACCCCAGTTGTTTGCAATTGGGAATCGTGTTGGAAAATGTTGCTGGTTGGCAGGATTTCTCAGAGAACTCTCGTTTTCCCCGCCATTTTACTCCGGCAACACTCCCTCATAGGGTCTCATTTCATTGTCACAATGCAGTGATGATGGTAGCCTACGGGCCCAAACACAGAATGCCATTAACCACTTTGGAGTTATTCCCGCCCTAGGGAGCATCTCCCATTCAATAATTATTTATTAGCAAAATATGTACATGACATACTGATGTTCTTTCCGAATGTTCTAAAGGATGTTATATTGTTTATGAAGTTCGTGGATTTATGTAGACAAAATAACAATATTTTGTAAACTTTGCTAAACCAAATTTGTTGCCAAATTAACTCAGTCGCGCATAGGCATGATTTTTTTTAAACTTATGTATCGCGACATGCTTTGGAGCGGTCCTCTATTTGTTTTCTTGAGCATTTTAACGGGGATGGGAGTTTTGAATAGGGTGCCTGTTTTTCCTTCTTAGTTGAGCGTTAGTGAATTCTCCGGTCGCCGGTGCTCAGGCTCCCCCGTTCTACTTCGGACCTGTCACTCCACTGGCCATGGAGGGGTAGGCCTGGGGAGGAGGGGAGTGTCGTGTTCCAGCAGCCGGCGGTAGGGGTGCTCTGATCGGCGAGTTGTGCTGGGAGGGGCACTGGAGGTGGGTACTCACTCTTAGGTCGGGCGTTGAAGGGCCAACACCACACCTTAGTTGAGAAGTCTGTTTGACTCTTCCAGTAGACCAGTGTCCTGGGTAGAGGAGGAATGTGACGACGTCGTGATGGGAGCTGATTAAAAGTCCTTGTTCGCAGAGTGTGGAAGAGGATTGAGAAGCGACCTGGACCACATTTGGTAAATGTAGCGACTGCAGGAGTGACAGTTTCTGGAGGCTTGGTGAGTTCGGCTGTTATCAACATTGTCAAGTGGTATCTCCGGCAGTGTGTGGATCACAGTTTTCCTGGGCATTATCTAAGGCCTTAGGGAAGGTCTATTCACATAAAGTAACTTCGCCTTTGTCATTTCTGGTTAACTGAAGAGTACTCACAATAAACGGGTCAAAGGGGGAGCAGGCCAGATATTAATTGCTCAGGGGAAGGATTGATAGACAAATGAGATGTTGCGAAGTGTATACTTTGAATGGGAAGAATGGAAACATAGGAGAAGGAGCGTGTGATATATGTATATAGTGACAAAAAGGGGGTGAAGGGAAATTGCTTTAGTGAGAGGCTTTAAGCATGATTAAGACATAAGTTGGTATTTTGTTTGCTTTATGTTTCATGAACTGTAAAGGATTTTTAACATGCATTCAGTATGTAAATACAATATTCTTAAAATTACTAAATGTTTCTTTTCTTGCTCAAGAATGGTGTGAAAATAAGCCATTGTCACTAATCGCTATAAGCATACATTAGTAGATATATATACTGTATATATATTGGAGTCTTGCCACGTTTATATGTGGTGATGCCGGCCGCAGGGCCAGCGTATGGGTTAAGCCCATAACGGCGCAAGTGTGTCCTTTCCACTCACCCAAAAGCATTCTCAGACTCTCCCATAATCATTCCGCAACCCCAGTGTATATGCATGCCAAATCATTTAGTGCGAAGTGTATTGTGTATCAAACAGCAGTGTACAGTATGTGCCGAAGGCCATCAAGGGTTACCATGTTCGCTATGTTCACTTTCATGTTTTCAGCAGACATTTATAAATGCATCATTCACTATCAGCAAAATATGTAACGTAATTTATTATGTAATTTAGTGTGTGCCATT
>PNEQ01000873.1:0-10752 GCA_003012365.1 Medauroidea extradentata
ATATAATCCATATTTTTATAGTTTCTACGAGCTGAAACGTGTTGTGTTGAAGTGAAATCTTCAAGCCAAGATAAACGTAGGCTCGAGTTTCGAGCCGAGTTCGAACTAAAAGTAAATTTTGGCTCGGATTTCGAGCCGAGTCGAACTAGCCGAGCTCGACTCGGCTCGGCTCGAGTTTTCGAACTTCGACCCATCACTACTGCATCCATGGAACACATTCTGGGGCCGCTTAATTTATTTTACAGCATTTTAAGACCACATCCATTGAAATCCCTCATGTATTGAAATTTTTTGTCAGTCCCATGAGAAACGGTGGATAGAGAATCCACTGTAATACTACCATCTGCAACTTCAAACCATCGCACTTTGAGTAGGCGCTACAGACACGATATGGAAATATAAAACCCTCACGATTATTTAGAAAATGGATGCTAATTTAAAGTGTTCAGAAATTGGTACATTATCAGTTTTACAGTGCAGGGATCTCTGATTTTCACAAAAAGAATTTAGCAACACTGTTTAAATGCCTTATGTGCACTTCTGTAGCTTTGCTTCATGGTTATTGGCAGAGAGTCTTTGTGTGGAGGTGTCACTTATTTGACTGTGCCAATCACAAGATAACGTCTATGACAAGTAGGGTAGAATCCCAAGACACTGAGAGTTATAAACATCCAATCACTGATCACGAAGCAGAACTGCACGTGTGCACGTAAGGCACTGAAACTAAGTGGGGAAAAAGTCTTTTCACAAAAATCGAGGGGTCCCTACTTTTGTTGCCTAAAAGTTTGTATTTCGCTACCATATATTTTAAGGTAACGCCGTCGGGTGGGATCGGGATAGCGAACTAAGCTGCTGCTATGAATCTATGTGTTATGATGAAGGGTGCCAGCAATACTTCCCATGTATTGATTGCACTTCGAGACTCTTATGCCTCAGGGTGTGATACGTTCGGCGTGTGTTCGATATCCCACCCAGTATGTTGAAACTGAATGATGACTTATTTTATAACTGGGTGTTGGCCCCCAGTACGCCTGATACACTACAAAGGTTACACTGTGAATATAGGATGTTGAAAAATTACGTAACACGGCGGTTCAACGCAGTATGATTATTTATTGACACAAATTACAAGTGCCAGAAACAATTACTTGCACGCACGAGGTAGGCGTACTTATGCGACCCTGGCAAAGCACTGCTATGCTTGATTACTGGATTAACACATGATGGCTGTCTCTGCGCGGTGACACTGACCTGCTGCTATATCGCACGTGGTGGTTATGTGGTTCGTGCGAAGCAGATATGACTCTACGACATATGAAAATGCACTTCCTTGAGCAGCGAGGATCTGGCGTCCGCTAGGGTGGGCCGCCAAGTTCGCTAGGAAGCGGACGTAGATAATGTTGGTTGAAATGAGCGCTCTCCTAGCTAACAGACCACAGGGCAGCCGTTCCTGTGCACGTTACAGTGGGGTAGGGCTCTACAAATGGTGTTAATAGTCCTGCGCGAAGTGTGGCGGGATACGTTAGGCCGGATGTATGATGAACGGCACGTAACACATCTTACACACGATGATGCTCTCCACTAGGTGACTTGCATGAATGCGTGATAATGAAATGAGTGGTAGATGCACTGCTTATATGAACACTGGAGCACTATGGCGATGTGGTAACCTGCGCGTGGTCGGTCACAAAAACATGAGTTATGCCCCCAAAATTACACTGAAATATAGAATATTGATGGCAACGTATGCACCGAATGATAATGAACAATGATTAGCTGCGATATGCCTCAAACAATGAATGATGAGCTTGGATGGCTCTCGATACAGAATTCCCTAGCCACATGGCAGTGATAATACTGTCGCAGATTTTAAGTTTAAAAGTACCAAAATGGTAATAATTATTAGTTTAAGCAGACGTGAAATGCGATGGGGATGTCTGGTAACGTGTGCGAGCAAGATGGACCGGTATACTAAAGAAGACTATTGAAACTAACAATCAGTAAGCAAAAGTTGATGTGCACACGGACAGCTGTCTCACCTCTCCAGACGATTTCGATGAACTGCCTCGAGGAAGGCAGCCGCTAAGGGCTCCTTGCCACGCTACGGGGTTCACACACTTCCCGTACCTTATGCATGTTAAATGATTAATATTAACATTTTAGGAAAATAGCACATAATAAATGGCGTTACATATTTTGCTGATATTGAATGATGCGTTTCTACATGTCTTCTGCAATATGAAAGTAAACACTGAAAGCATGGTGATTTTCGGGCACAAGCATAGCGGCATATTTAAATGTCCCCCGTGCCTCGATGTACACTGCTGGAAATGAAAACACAATCACACCCACTATTACATGCAAAATTACACTGCGTGGATGCGGGAAAATTATGGGAGAGTCTGAAAACGAGGCCTGAGCCTTGTTGATTTTGCACAGTTGCACTATTATGGGCTTAACCCATACGCTGGCCCTTTAGCTGGCGTCAAAGAGCTACCAATCATTGAATACTAACACAGTAAACTTCAGCAAATCTTATTCCTTGACATTGTGGTGTGGGTGTGTGGCAAATCAGTACTGTTTACATTGTTTACTGTAGTTGAATACTGTGAACTTTGTTTGTTACTAAATATGACATTCTGTGATATCAATATCGGTAGTAAACATGAACTGGGCAGCCCAAAAAGAAAAAAAAAAATTTCAAACTTAATGTTGGAGTTTGCGAATAGCAGCAGATGGGTGGTGCTCTTCAAAAATGTTCCATATCGGCTGGAGATCCAGGACACAGCAAAACAATACAGCAGTCACACAAAAAGTCACAGTTCATATCTAAATTGATCATGTTTGTAAGAATACACTGCAGAAATTCATGTTTATTTAGAAACAGGTAAACTCAACATTAAGATATCAAGTAATAATTCACATTTACTGTGCAAAAAACTATTTTGTCATTATAAAATTTACTTTTAAATATTACATTCTTATTTCTGCTTTTGATAACTTTGAGACTGACTCTTAATTGTGTTGCTAGCATACATCTAATTTTTATGTACCTATTTTGTAAATATTAATGTTAACCAAATAATTTACTAAAATATACATGACCTCATTTTCTATAATTGTACCTACCTTGTGTTAAATTGTTTGTTATTTTAACAAAACACACAGACATACAAAGTGAGTCATAAGGAAAGGACAATATTCTAGGATGTGATAGTACTGGTCATTGTGATCAAAAAAGTTCATATAAACATTTGAAGTCAATATGTGACAGTTGTCGATATAGACCCATTTGAATGAAAAACACTGATAACCTGTCAAATTAATCATATTTTTTTTTATTTCAGCTTCCAATATTACACACAACAGTGTGTGTTTGGAGTTGTCATTGCTCTTGCAGAGTACAAGTACAGAAAGTAATAGTGAACCAGCATAATGATAAAAATACAATACAAGGTTAGAATACAAGAATAAACTGGCTTACAAAAAATTTAAACAAAGCAGTTGAATTAGCATAAGACAATACATCATAGGACACTGGACAGAGGCAGGTGTACGAGACTACAAATATTAATTCCCATTGTAGAAGGCTTTCTTATTAAGATACTGTTTTAAGTGTTCCTTGGAAGTTGAAAGGTTTTTGGTTTTAGAGATTTTTTGAAGGTCTTTAGGGAGATTGTTTATTAGCTTACTGGATGCACAAGACAGACCCTTTTCAAACAATTTCGTACGGTGGGGTGTAAAGTAAATGTCAGTCTTATGTCTTGTATTGTAGGAGTTGATGTATTTATTTACGGGGAAGTTTATATTGGTTAGTCAACAAATTGTGTGATATGGAGCTTTTATGTTACTTGTGCTGCGTATAATTATTTTTTGCATAATTAAGACACTTTTCCAACGATTGGATGTAGGCCTACCCCAGAATATAATTCTGTAGCTGAGAATTGAGTTGACATTAGCAAAGTACATGCAATGAATGCACTGCTTCACCTAATGTTTATCAAAATTACATATTTTTTACATAAACAAATTTCTTTGTGATCTATTTTTGCTCATCTCTGTCTTTCATAACTTTTGAAAACAGAAAGGTTGTTTTTTATGCCTGTATTGCATTGAGGGACGAGTGCCTCTTAAAATACACAAGTAAAGTCATATTTGATGCGTTTATCGCTTCGAGCCTTTAGTGCAGGCCTAGAAGTTAAAACATGGTGATATAGACGGTTTTGACTAAAACTGTGGTGCAAAACTGTAGGTAGTTCCCTTGGTGTTGAAGCGCTGAGACTGCTCACGTCAAGTCAGGATCCTTGCTCTAGGAGGCCGAAGTTTTACGATCCAAGCCGAACAATAGGAAACAATGCACTCTCACCAGCCAGTAAACCTGTCATGTTGACCACACTTGTACCTGTTCACACCACATGTCGTTATTTATATATTTCTGTCAGTATTTTAATAATTACTGAAATATTAATCCTGTAAACGATATCCTCTACACCATTAAAGTGGAAGGACTATGTGTATTTTGCTGCACTGAAGGAAAGATGTCTCTGCCTGACTTATAAACATTAAATGAGTGAACTGGTAATTGTAATTTTATTGTTATATCTAGGTATTTTAATCAATATTGTGAAATAGCACTTAAGTGTGACACAAACATATGTGCATAAAACAGATGTTTAGATTTTGTTTCTGCATACCTACGATTAGGCCTAGGATGTGTTTAGTCAATGTGAACGAATAAATAATCAATTTTAGTCCAAAGTTGAGTCGTACGTACCTATGACAGCTATGTACGGCGAGAAAGTTTGTACGAGTTTTCAAAACAATCTCATTGAACTTAATTTCGGCTTTAATAAGGATACTTTCTCAATTTTTATAAAAAATGTATATACTAAATGTTTGGGGTGCGACAACCACTAATTTAATAAATGAGCTCTTATAGAATTAAAACCTGCAGTAACTTAATGTATGGGGGCTACGGCGTCAGAGTTGTCGGACCACTCTGCTTCCGCCAAAGTGGTTTCGGGTTCGATCCCCAGCGGGCCGGTCCCGGACTTTGCACATGCCGGACATGTGGTGAACGTTGTCGTTGGCCGGCGGGTTTTCTCGTGGTCTCATTTTTTCCCCACATTTGTCATTCCGTCACTTCTCCATCTTAGGACCTTACTCCATGTCATCCTTGAGGCCATGCAGATACCAAGTCAGAAGCCTGCACTCGAGGTAGACATCTTGCCTTCGGGTACCATCCATGTATATTTATTTACTTAATGGAAAAAAAATATTATGGATTGTAACGCATGTTATAATTATCTGGTATTAAAATAATACTGATTTTGAGTGGACAAGTTTATGGGTTTAATTAAGGTATCTGTTCAATTCATTGTTCAATCAAATTTTTATCACAAAAATATTCAATTGTATACCAGCCTATATTTTATGATCAGATACGAAAACTGCTTAAATAGCACCATTTTCCACACAGAAATTCCAAATTTCCCAGGAGAGTACCCTCGGACCTACCGCCTTAGGGAAGGGGATCAGTGTACCTTTATCACTGCAGTGTAAGGAACGTCACCGAGTAGTTCAGCTAATGTATGTTGCAAAAAGTGCAGGTATCCTGCCCGACATTCATGTGATCATCTAAAACAACGGGGCCTATCAGCCAGTCATCCACAATACCACACATTAACTGAGAAACGTACTTGAAAATGTGTATTTACAATACCATAGCGGTTTTGTTTCATTTGGGCTCTATAAATGATTGTTACGTGTATTGGATATTCCATTACGGGTGAACGTAGCCTCATTCGCAAAGATAATTATTAGCACCAAATTACGATTGTTTTGAAACCAATTACAAAACTGAAGACGGTGGACATTGTCTCCTACGTGAAGATTTTGTATACCCTGCAGGTTAATGATACAGTAATCAACATACACGTGTTTGTGAAACATTGCGCAGTGCAGCAATACACGCAGTGCAGCAATACACACAGTGCTAATAATAGGGCTATGCTGAACATCTCAGATAATGTTCTCATCTTTAGCCACGTGCCAGTCAAATCATCGTTCAGATTGCACATGAGCACTAGGAAGGTAACCATTCTCCTGCAATGTATTATGAACTCTGGGACTCACTCTTCGGTCATGTATTCTCCGCCTACGAAAGCGGTGGCGATACGCTTCTACGGCTGCAGTAGAACTATTGCAAGAGCCATTCCACGGTAACCTATATCCAACTTGACATTAATTGAAATACCAAGAGAAAGCTGTATTATTTACAATGTGTTACGATTGTCTTGTTATTGAAATGAGAACATTAAAGAAAATAATAAGATAATTTTAACAGGTGATCAGTTTTTTCATTTAAACGAGGCTATCTTGACAACCGTCAGATATTGACTCTTCTGTGTTCACATTAACTTTTTTGATCACAATGACCAGTACTATCACGTCCTACAAAAATATATAAAAATAAACCTGTGTGTGTGCGCGCGCGCGATGCATGCAAGCACATTCACATTTCATATTAGTTCTAAATAATTTTTTCCATAATATTTGAGAATACAGACAAGATTGATATTGATCTATAGTTATCTACATCAATTTGTATAACACGTCTCATTCAGTAACTAACAAGTAGTAAATACAAAGTTTACAATTATGTTCTACTGACGTAAACAAATAAACTTCACCAAGAAAATACCTTCAAAATTTTCCAACATGGACTTGACATCATCTTTTAACCGTGTAGTGTACGACTTTAACAACGCTTCTTTGCTCTGCGGTAAAGTCCTTTGCTGAGCCATTCCCTAAACGTAAAAATAAATTTATGTTAACTGTAAAATGAGAAAATGACAGTTTAGCAAGTGTGTTTGTAAACAAAATCTGCAGACCAAAGACGTTTAAGGGTAGAACAACTCTTTCGGTGTATTTTAATTCACCGAAGTACTTGTGCTGCCACCTCATTTCATATGAAGCAGACATGGAAATTCCCATTTCCGACGCTGTACGAACGATCTCTCGGGAATATTCGGTCGTCAAGTGATGTCGTCATTGACGTCGTGATGTGTACTCCGGTGTTGCCAGATAGTAACATTTTTATAGTTTTGTACCTTATTTTCATCATTTGTACCATAGACGATACCTGCTTGCCGATAATGGCTAAATGTACCATAATTTCTCGAAAAGTCGATTGGATGTCTTGAAAGAGGCGGAGCTTCAATCAGGTGTGGGAAACAATTCCTATCTCCATGGATACCGCAGCCGAATATAACCTTCATTTAGTTGTTTGGCTTCACACGTCAAGAAAATTGATTTTTTGTTTGGAATTTGCCGTTTTTTCAGGTAAACATTAATCTAATGTATTTGCATAACTTAAAACCATGAAATTGAAACAAATATTTTTTTCCCCTTGCGTGCAAATCTATGAATGTGCAACATTTTTGCTTTCTGCAATTACCAACTAACGAATCAGCATGTTTGTCAACAATCTTTGTTTCCCACAGTACTTTTCCCCTGCGGTAACGTCAGGGGGCGTGTACTTCAAGTCGTCCATAGAAAGGAACGAGCAAAGCATTTTTTTTAACCTTTCTTTTTCCAATGGCGCCGCGATGTTTCTACAGCAAAGTCGAGAGACTGATAGCAATATATTACATTACTCCTCATATATGCCATCGCATAGATATAGTATTATGTGTCTCATATTATTACTATACACCTCTCCTAAGCGAAGGTAGATGTGAGGGGCGATTAGATTTTCTAAAAAAATAAGTATGTTGCAGTCTTCTGAAATGAATAGAGGGTATTTGTTTCATGTTTCAAGATCCAAACAGAAGTTTATTCACCCGGTAGTAAACTTTGGTCACACTTTTTCTTTCATAGTCGCATCGCAACTCTGAACTAGGCAGTTGGCAGCTGACTACAGAGTGGTATCGCAGTAAAGTACGATTATCAGCGCAGTTATGATTGTGCTTGTTTGTCTGACACGGTTTGTATTTAAAGTAAGAAACAATTTTGGGCAATTTTTTGTTTAAATTCCACTGAGGGGCAAATGGATTGCATGGCCATTTTGGTGGGTGAATTCTGTACACACTTTTTATGTACATGCCTTTACGGTGGAGGATTCGGGTATATTATTTATTTAAGTTAAAGTATTTTAAACCATAATAAGATTCATTACATTGTGGCAGCATTTGTGTCTAATAACATTATTAGAGAAAATTGCATGAATAAAAATGATCCTGCCAAAAATAATATTGGCTGTTTTTCAATTTTGATTAATGTGTATCTAATTGGTTAGCATTTTTTAAAATTTAATTTAATATATAATTTGGTTTTTAACTGTTGAATTTTTAAGATAAAGAATTTAAAAATAATATCTTATACTGTACAATAATTTCTCTCTAAAAACGATAATTTTTAATTCTCAAAACGATATTTCGTTTTACAGGACCTGGCAACACTGTTCCGTGAGGTGTCTGCGTTGCCGGGCCGCTCTTCACTTCATTTCATTTGATACGGTCTGGCACGGAAGTTTACCTTGGGTTTTGGTGTAGATTTGTCGACATTTTGCAAGTTGCTGTGTGAAGTTTCTGGGTAGCTGCTATAGTACGTAACAGTAAGTTTAGACTTTTATTTGTTAAATTTCGAGTTGTCTGTTATCGACTTACTTTTATAAGAATATTATTTTTTTTATAAATTGCCGGTAGTCATAACAATGTACTGTTTATTTATTTATTTATTTTCATTTATAGAAACAAATGTTTTTGTGTTTGCGTACTGCGTTATTAATTCATTTTATAATAAACCGCCGTTTTCTTTATTTCCTAATTATTGGTCATGACGAAAAGTATTTGTCTTTCTTCCAGAAAACTGTCTGTTTTTGTGTCTTGCTATGTATTGGCGACTTAACGACGTAACATTTTTTTTAAACAAGGAAAGAATTTCCGTTTTCCTTTTCGTTTACGCGGAACACTCGTTTACGGTGAAATGTTACGTAATACTAAGCTACATGATGAAATTTTACCTAGACCTTAGATTAAGGTTACAGGGGATTGAGTTTCAGCAAGCCCATAATCGATTAGTGTTAAGTACGGTAACGTAATTTATCCAGCACAATTGCAAATGTAAAAACATAATTTTAAGTGTATTTTCCTTATGTAACGTTTTTCGTCATCTATTCATGTAGGCTAAAAAAGGACATGATATTCGTAGTATGTGACATATAAACCAGGCATAAGTTACGGGTAACACTACGGTAGGTGATTTTATTAATGGGCATATTCAGCAGCAAGTGCTGCTGCAGTGTTTGCTTACCTTGCTGAACATGCTCCATGCCTTGTTGAGCAAGTTAACCCTGGAGAAGGCGCGTGCTTTCTTGTTACATGCATAGGCGCGTGGTTGACATGTGTCACCCATTTCTAATAGGTCACCATGTTGTCATATGTCAATAACTCTAGAAGGGTCATACATATTTTATCATGATAAAGGTTATAAATAACAGTACTACTCATTTCTAGTAAAAAAAATTAGGTAATATATAATTTTTTTTTAAATTTATGAATACACAAGGAAAACAGCACACTAGATACATTGCTGACTTTACTACTATCCAGGGGTGTTAGATGGTGACTCCAAAATCCTGGTACTGACACCACAAAAAAGCTGGTACTTTAAACGAAAACCTGGTACGTGGTAAAAAAAGATCGCAAATGCTGACAATCACATGGTCCCTTAGATATCTGTTTAGCATTCAAATACTCTTTGGCAGTTTTTATTAGATGTCCTGGTTTAAAAAATATATATATATTTACTTACAATTCAAACATACATTTCACAAGTGAACACCAAACATCCAGTCCACGAATTTTTGCACAATTTTCGTTTATTTATTTATTTAATTTTTTTTTTTTTTTTACTTTTATGTTTTTAGTATATTGCCAAAACTCGGTCGGGGTGTTTCATGCATAACGTAATAAATGAAAAGTCTAAGTAATGAGAGTACAATTCTATGTCTGGAAAAATATTTAAGTAAAAAAAAAATAAATACCACACTATAACAATTATCACTAAACATTATTTACATAAATTTTACAGTAAAATTATGAGGTGATTTGTGTGCCTTCTATCAACATGAAAACACCCAGTCAAATGTTCTCTTTGATTTCAAAGTTCAAGAACATAAAATTACAAACAATTCAAACATAAATCGCGCAAGAGATCGCCACACATCCAGTCATTGCATTTTTGGCACCATCTTCTTGCTGTGCGGTCTCTTTGTCTTCCACAGTCACGGCATCGTCCTCTGGATCCCTGTTTCGGGTTTTCTGATGGCTTCTCACTTGAAGTAATACCCAGCAGAACACTAGCACGTCGCCTCAATTCAGTGGGCACCTGTGGCAGTGCGGGTCTGTATTGAATTTGAGGTTTGATCATTTCCCATGACAACTTCTGCAGAAAAAACTATTCTTTTCAGGGGCACGCAGTCTTTAGCATTTGCTCGCTAAATGCACAATGCATTCATGGCAGATATGTTCAGTAAATTGTAAAATACCACTGCACTGAACTAAGCGCAATAGTTATAAACAAAACTGGAGTTGAGACTAAAACTGCAGGATTGTAGTACTTCCATTCAATTAACAATTCAGTAAGCATAAACCAAGAGCAGAGTAGAATCACAAGGTAGCTTGTTCTAAATGTCCCGTAACATACTTCAAATGAAAAGATTGCTTAGGTGTGTGTAGATCCAGAAGT
>PNEQ01000873.1:11752-23651 GCA_003012365.1 Medauroidea extradentata
TGCAATTTGAATGAATTGTTTGTGGAATTTAAATCTAAACATCCAGACTGTAAAATCGGAAGATCAAAATTCATTGAACTCAGACCTAAGTGGTGTGTCACAGCCGGATCATCGGGAACACACAATGTTTGTGTTTGTACTTATCATCAGAATGTTAAGCTAATGGTTGACGGTGCAAAGCTTATGAAAGATTACAAAGCCCTACTTGCTATACTCGTGTGTGATATGAGTAGCTACGACTGTATGATGGGCAAATGTATTAAGTGTCCAGGAAGTGAAGCCCTAGTATCTTTTGTTTGATGAATTTGAAGAAAGTGATTCCATTCCAGACAACATAATTTTTCAACAATGGACCACAACAGATAGAGCTGAAATGATAACTGTTATTCAGCCGAAAGAAGAATTTTTTCAGTCCCTGATTTAAAAACTTGATTCACTTAGAACTCATCATTTTATATCAAAGATTCAAAGTCTGCATTTGAGAGAGTAGGAGAAACTTAATGAAACAGAGTTCATTGTTCTTGCAGACTTCGCAGAAAACTTTACATTTGTTATCCAAGAGATTCAGAGCTACCACTACCTTAGTGTAATATGTAATTATACCTTTTATGACTTAGTACAGCACTTACAGCATTGTAAAAAATAATTAAGAATGTATATAAAATTACTAGAGTTGGTTTTATTTATGTAAATATATAGATTTTTTACGAGTCTGGCAAGGCTGTAACATAATGTTAACAAGGCACAAATTATGAATTTTTTTTTTTTTAAATAGTCGAGCAGCCAGTGCTGGACCACTTGATATGAACTGACCCTATTAGGAAGGTAGGGGAATTAATTACAGACGTCCAGAATTTTTTTTGGGGGGGGGGGGGGAGAGCGAGACCGCATTATTAATACTGACATATGTTCTATTAAAATATCCATTACTGTAGGTAAACATGGGAGAGCTGTGCTCGGAATATGGAAAATGCAGAAATTGGTGTACGAAACAATGGTTAGATCGTAGATCATACAAGAACCGAATTTATTGTATTTGTACTATCGAAATAGTACATTACAATTTATATTTAATTTTTTCAAAAGGTATAGTTCTTCAAAATTTTTGTTTATTTTTTAAAGTTCCTAAGAATCCTTTCATTACACAACTGTTTTAGATATTTCGAAGTTAGTTAAAATGGGGCTTTACTATGTATGTGTGTATATGTACAGATCAATAAATTGATAGGCGATGCTATGACGACTGAGTAATTAACTACTATACTGTACTTAGATGGTGCTATTAGGTTTTCCGTTCTTTCTGGTGCCTTGTGTCTGTACTTTTGGGTGTCATCATAAACAGCGCAAGCAAACCTTCTGAAATTATCCTCGAATTACTTGTATTTCTAATAATAGGTTTAAATATAATTTTGGGTCTTAGGGCTCAAAATTGGTCTAATTTGGGAGGTTTGAACCAGGAACCATGATACCTATAACAGGACTGTATTGTTTGAATGTCAAAAATACTGTTTTGGTCAGTCAAATTTATGACTTGTGAGAAAACCCCAGTAATTTTTGTCTTGTTTAATACGTCTTTTTTGTAGTTGACTTGAGTGAGGTAAAAAAAAATTTTCTCTTTTATTTCTATTGTGCACTTCAATCAGTAATGGTCTCGGCTTCTTTTATTTCCTTGTTGAGAGCTGTAATTTAACCATTATTTAACCCCCCTGATTTTTTGCACCAGAAGTATCACAAATTCCGTTACTAAACTAAGCAAAAATCGTGCAAAATAATTTTTGTGAATGAACAGTGCATTATTTTGCAAAACCCTACATAGTGAGTGAGAGATTTTGATCAGTGCTCATCATCTTTAGCACTTGTGAGGGGTTACGTGATTTGAGAATGGAACTGCACCAGAATGAAAAGACAGGGGAAATGGGATCCCAGAGAAAACCCGCCGGTCAGTGGCATTGTTACATGTTAAAATGTGGTGGCCGGCCATGTCAGGAAACAAACTTGGATTGCCTTGGTGGGGGGCAAATGGTCTGACCAGCCTCCGCGGCCCAAACACCTACATAGAATTGTGCACCGTATGGTTAGTTCTTAGTCTGGAATTTTGCCAAATCATTCTGTGTTAAGATTTTTGAGTTTCGGGCACAGATGTGAAAAAAAAACTACGTAGTGTGCTCAGGTTAATTTACTGTTCAAAAGGCTGTCCAAAATCTACTGAAAGAATACTGTAAACGTTTTCTGAGTATTTTCAAGTTAGTAGCATATTTAGTATTAACCAGTGTCCTCGGTGATTCATGTAAGAGTTGCTGTATAAATATATATATTTAGTGTACAATACTGTCTGTTGCAGCACGTTCGTGTGCCCGACAGAGATAGTTGCATTCTCAGATCGTGCAGATGAGTTCCACAAGATCGGTTGTGAGATAATAGCTGCATCGTGTGACAGTCACTTCAGTCATCTGGCGTGGATCAACACTCCGCGCAAGCAGGGCGGCCTAGGCGAGATGAACATCCCCTTGTTGGCGGACAAGTCAGGGCAGATAGCTCGTGACTACGGTGTCTACCACGAGGAGACGGGTGTGCCGTTCCGTGGCCTCTACATCATAGACGACAAGCAGGTTCTGAGGCAGATCACCATGAACGACCTACCTGTGGGACGGTCCGTGGACGAGACTCTGCGCCTGGTACAGGCCTTCCAGTACACGGACAAGCATGGCGAAGGTGAGAACTCTCCCCGGCTCACCTTTCTGACTGTGATTACAGCCACTTTTTAACATATCTGCTATTCAGGCTGTTTCTATGTAAAATACTTTGTTCCTCTTTCCATTAGAAGCTGTTGGCCGCATGTTGGTTGTATTGTTGTGAGTGAATCTATTATATAAAAATATTATAAAGACGTAGAGGGGGGGGGGGTTCCTAAACTAAGTGGTAAATGATTTGATTGGCAAAGCCTTTCTCAAACACAAACATTATGAGGTAATTTCATTTAAGATTGCTCCACATAGTCCTACATCTCTTGCTCTGGAGGTGGACATGTAGGTGTTGGTTCAGGATGCTGAAAAATAGATTATTAACCAATGGAATTAATCACTGCATTATGTATGTGTCCAGTGCAATTGTGCACTTAAATTTATGGAAAGGCATGCAGTTGCTAAATGTGCAGAATAATTATTTAGAGAGGGGACTTTTTCAGCTATACAACTTCGTGGTCTCGTACGTGGACAGAAATAAATTTAGTAGTTAGTTTAAAAATCTAAAATAGTTTAAAGAAAGTTCGGCCAAGGTTGCTACCAGCACACAGTACAATGAAATCCCTTATTTGCACTTTTTAGAAGGACATGGTGGAAAAGTGAAAATAGCAGGAAGTTGAAAAATATGGAAATTTCTAAAAACTCGTACAGCTTACCTTTTATTATACATTGTTCAGCATTTTAAAGTTTTTGCTAAAGATATAATGAATTTAATGTATCTGGACAGTAATAACATTTGAAAGGGAATGGAAATTTCTTTACTCAGATTAACAAATGTTCCTGCCAACTCTTCACACTTCTCCATAGTCTTCAATTTTTGTTCCCTAGAAAATGTTTTTAGCTGTTTTTCCCCGTTACATTACCATTATAGAACCATTTGAACACACTGTGGTACAAAGGAAATGGTTTTAAAACACATCTGTTCAAATTAGGGATGGGATGTTCAATCCTTTGATTCCTCGATTCCTTCCATTCTTGTTGGTATTGAAAGAATCTATAATCAAAGAAAAATTTTATTTCTTTAAATTTCGGTTCTCTCAATATTGTCATTTATTTATTTTGATAAGATATGTACTTCCATTGGTATAGGTATATTTACTTTATTGACTAGGTAGGGTACAGTATTTAAGTTTTACATCTTTCACGAGACAATATTTTTGTGACTCGAAGAACACAGCAATCTAAGTTGACGTACATATTTCCTAAGACACCAACCTTAAAGGAACATTACAATTTGTTACAGTGATAATAGTAGCTGGCCATAAAAGTTTTGGTAGTGTATACATTTAAATGGCATCAACAGTTTCGAAATAATAAAACTTATTGTTCAGTTTGTGAACCCAAGAAACGTGATGTTCTTAATGGTTAACTTTGACGACTCATCACTTAAATACCGCATTCGCCCATGTACTCCGCACACTTTTTTTCCCCGAATTAGAATGCCCAAAATGAGGGTGCGCAGCTTACATGGGTAATTTAAGTTTGAAGTTCGTGCGCACGTGCGGGAGGGAGGCTTCGCAATGCTGCGGGGGTGGTGCGGCGGTGGAATGTGGATGTCTAGACGAGTGATCGCGGATAACTTACGAACTCACGTGTGCAGCTAATAGTATTCTCTGCGTGTAACTGATTAGCGTACAGTTATCGTAGTGTTTACGTTGATTGTTCTGGCAATAAAAATGTCAAAATGTTTGCGTTCATTTACAGTGGGAGAGAAACTGAAAGTGATAAAAGAAGCAGAAGTGTTAGAAAATCGCGCTGCAGGCCGTAAATACGGCATTGCGGAGTCGTGTATTAGAGACTTGCGGAAAATGAGAAACAAGTTGCAGGAAAGCAATGTGAACAGGAGGGCCTTCAGGGGGAAAAAAGCTAAATTTCCACACGTAGAAGAAAGATTAGTTGCATACATAACTGCATTACGACAGTTTGGATATGCCATTTCTACTGACATGTGTCAATTGGAGGCCTTGAAAATTGCCCGAGAATTGGGTGTAAATCCTGAGTTCAAGGCTAGCAAGAACTGGATTTACCGATTCTACAGACGGAATGGCTTATCTGTGCAACGGGAAACGACTGTTTGCCAGCGACTTCCCGATACCTATAATGACAAGTTGGTTCAGTATCAATGTCACGTTAATCGTTTGCGGCAGAAGCACTCGTACCTACTGGGGCAAATGGGAAATGCCGATCAGACCCCCGTCTATTTTGAAATGCCGTCTGACACAACAGTTGAGGCACGTGGCTCAAAATCTGTGCAAGTAAGAACAGGTGACAATGAAAAGCAGCGGTGTACAGTCATGCTTAAAATGATAGTGGACAGGAAGAAGCTTCCTCCTTTTGTGATTTTCAAGCGCAAATTGATACCGAAAAATGAGAAAATACCGGCCGGAATTTTCGTAAGGGCGCATGAAAAAGGCTGGATGGACAACACTTCAGTAGTTGAGTGGTTGAAGTGTGTTTGGGAACGCCGGCCAGGAGCCCTACTGCGACAAAGAGTATGTTGGTTCTGGACAGTTATCGTGGCCACCTGACTGATAATGTTAAAAAACGTCTACAGGAAGGAAACACCGACCAGGTAATAATCCCGGGTGGCATGACCTCGATTCTCCAGCCCCTAGATGTGTGCGTAAACCGGCCGTTTAAAGCACATTTAAAAAGGCTTTATACGGATTGGATGGCAAGTGCAGAGCACACCTACACTCCCACAGGCAGACTGCAGAAACCGTCTCTTGCGCAGCTTTGTGGGTGGATAGACAGCGTGGGCTCTAATCCCAGAAGATCTTGTTCTCAAAAGTTTCCGCAAATGCTGCATTAGTAATACGCTCGACGGAAGTGAAGATGATTATGTTTGGGAGAGTGACGCAGTTTCCGAGGACAGTCCTGACGAAATAGACGGGAGCAGCAGCGATGACGACGGTGGTACCTAATGATGGTGACGATGACGTACCAGTTTAGACTTTTTTTATTTATACCAAAGACTTTATATTTTTTTCCCCGACTTTTCATCTACAGAATCCATTTGTACATAGCTGTATTTATTGTGAGTGATACATGCAGAGCTAAGCTTTTTTATTCACTGAAAACATCTCGTGAAGTGGTGATACACTTTGAGTGTTTGTATTGCTTTTGTGCTGCGTCTGTACCAGTTGACCTTGACAACTTCCGCTCGCTTACTCACGTGTCCGAGCGGGCCCACATACATACACAGACCCTGGCTGGTGCCGTGTTGCTGGCATGCAGCGCTTGCCACTTGGAAGCAAAAAAGCGCATGTCAACCTCTCGTTGCGGCAAACTCAGTTCCGTGCATTAACATCCGCCCCATTTAAGAGGCATTGATTTATTTTAAAGAAGTGGCTGCTATATACAAATAAATATAGTAGGTGAGCATAATTTTTGTTTGTTTGATTGTTTTGCCCCATAATAAAATTTTTCTATCCCAAAAAATTTATTTTTTGAAAAAAAATTTTTCCCCAAATTTGTCATTGAATAAAGGGGTGCGCGGGGTACATGGGGGAATACGGTAGGTAAATCACTTTTATCGGCCACTGACACAGTAAATATGCTAAAAATTAAAATTAATAAGTTTTTTTAATTAATGTAATGTGCTAAATTTTGTTCTTGTACGATAGAAAATGGTGCAATACCAAGAGACAAAAACAACATAGGCCTACAAGCAAACGAATTGCACGTAAAATATAAACCTTACACTCATGTGGAAGCACCAATAAAATTCACATTCAACAAAATATTTTACAATTAAGACAATAATTAGGCCTTATTGCCGAGAATAATATTCAGATTTAGACAACACTGTACGGCACTTGCATAACATACAAATACATGAACAGCTAGGTGGAACGTTCCATGTTGGGACGTAAAGTTTCACACATAATTGCAATCTAATACTCCAGTACTGTAATTTCTTAAAATGTTTTTGAATGTCGTAAAGTAAATTAATGAACGTGTTCACAAAGAAATCGCAATCTCGCTCGGAAAAATGTGAACGCTTAATAGCTGACGTGCTGATGGCGGCAGTGTTGGTGGACTAGTATGACGGCACTGCCAGATCCAACAGTTCCAGAGTTGCAATATCATTTGACAGATAGAAAGGAGTTAAAGTAGGTATTCTTGATAGATCATCAGAGGTTAGCCAGATTGCAATTGAATGCTTTCCAGCAATAAGCTCGGTTGGCCCTGCGAGTTCATGAAAAGCCATCTGGAAAATGACATATTGCTGCTGTGTAATGCTATTATTTTTTTATTTGTATTATTTTAATTATGATTTATCATTATTTAATATCAATGGCATATGGTCCATAAATTAGTAATATTTCTTGCTAGTAATTATTATTTCTCTCTTTTACACACAAATATGTGTGTGTATATATATATTTATAAATAATGGTTAATCATCTTTGTGCATCTAATTCATGTTCTGAACTGGCAATTTTAAATTTAGAGCCTTGTGTAGCAAGTAGGTTTTAATTATTTTCATGTTGAAAAGAGTTCCTTGCTGCTCATGTACATTTGGCAATGCTGCGATGGCTTGGAGTGGGGCGGCCGTCGCGGACTCTGGCATTCTGCGGGTGTTTTTCAAGGAGTGAGGACAGAGAAGGCTGCTGCCGCGACCGGGGAATGCGGGTGTGAGCTTTTGAGATCTTGGCGAGACGGCAGACACTTGATTTGGTGTTTGAAGCAAAATCTATTTTCCGATGACACGGGGTGAACTTAAGGGCCGTTTTATTATGGATGTGGGCCGAGCGGAACTCTTTTCTCCTCTAAAGAATTTTTGCTGCCAGATTACCATGTGTGTAATGTAAACTATGTACATGCAGCCGGTGGAAATCTCAAGTAAGTAGTGGTGAATGGAAGCGTGATCTTTTTAATCCATCCATAGGGACATGACATTTTCGCGAATTGTGTTTTTACGACGTATGCCGCGATAATGACAGATTAAAAACGACACACGCAAAATTCCTGTAAAATGCATTTTTACACGATATTTCCCGCGACAGAACCATGTTCACAAAGTTAAGTCTCCGCGAAATTCGAGTTTTTGGTTCAATATAAAGTGAAACTTCCCTTAGCGGACACTTCCGAAAAACGGACATTTTTCCAATCACTGGCAGAGTAACATGGGGCCTTATGGAGAAATACTCTTGAAATAACGGACGCAGACTCATAACAAGTAGTGAATAACGGACAAAATGCGCAAAAAAAGCGCAAAAACAGTTGCAAAGCAGCTTCAATGAATGTTTCGGCAGCGAGTCGTAACTAAGAAAGTGCGATTTGTACACCCCTTGTAAGCAGGTAGCGTGTAGCCTCGCGTTATTTCGACCCCCCCCCCCCTTCCTCACACACACACACACATGCAGCTGCAGTGTAACTCAATCCTCCCACCACACACGCATGCGACGTGTGTTGTAGCACTTAGTCATTGTTTACTCTTCTTTTCATGCACTTCACGTAATAGTGTAGCAGTCGTAATCGAGCGACAAGATGTGACATGGCCGTTTTTGCATGTTGTGATGATGGTCGAGATGTGTCCCGGTCTCACTGTTCGGTGTCTACTATCTTGTAGAGCGAAAAGTTGGAGGTTATGTTTATACCGTATTTACTCGTGTATAGCACACACTTTTATTCCAAAAGAACTGATAAAAATTCAGGGGTGCGTATTATACACGGAAAATAGAAAAAAAAATATGTGAAAGAAAGATTAGTGGTCGGTTGAGTGGTGGTGGGAAGGGGTGGGGTGAGAAGGCGAAGTTAAAGCTGTAAATTGCCGGGTGTCAAGTGTAGGAAGCAGAGAGAAAAAAAGGCCCACCCAGTTTTTAAGATTGGGAGGGGTGTGACTTGGGAGGGGTGTGACTTGGGAGGGGTGTGACCAGCTATCTTTTCTTTCATAGGAAAGGAAGGAATAGGCCATTCATTTTTTTTTCCTTCCCCCACCCCGTCAAACACACCAGGAGAGAGAAAAAAAAGGCAAGCTTGCTGCTGTCACAGCATGTTATCTTGGGGGTTGCGGTATCTCGATGGCTTGGCGGAGGATGGGGGACATGCTGGAAGTGGCTGGCACAGCAGAGCAAGAGAGAGGGAATGTTGTTCAGGCACAAGTGCGAGGCAAGGGCTGGCAGACAGAAACTGACCTTGGCAGAGAGACAAGCCACCCCACCCCTCCTGGCTCGCCACCACCCTTTTTGCCTTAACATTGTTAACCAGTGTGAATGTTTCCTTTATTCCCCCCTCCTCCCTTGACCACTTCATCAAAGCATCCCTCGTGCTGTTTCTGTTTCACTTCTCGCTCGGCTCATCCTCCCGTGTTTTTTTACATACTAGCGACGCACTATACTCTATCCATTCTAAAGTTGCAGCTAATTCATTAAACTGAATGATAACAAAATTTTTGCACAGCATAAATTAAACTTGAAATATTGGAAAATACAAGGAAACTGTGTTATAGCATACTCACAATGTGAGGAATTAAGATATAATTAGGTTGCTTTGATTTATTTCATTAGCAATTTTGATTCCTGCTGCAACCTTAAAGTGGACAGAGTATAAAATTTTTTTCCCTGTAACTTGTTGCAAAAATCGTGGTGCGCACTATACACGAGGGTATGTATAGAAAAAAACTAGATGTTACTCGTATTGTAGTTTTGTTTCATGAAAAGTAGATCATCCAATACTAGACTTACATGGCGTAATCCCTACTACCATAACAAAAGGATTCCAAGGTTCAGTTCCACTAAATTACCAGTACTTTGTCGAGGTAATGCTATTTCCATGTCCGTGCTGAAACCTAGATGTCTGCTCTTTAATAAACTACCGACCACCTCGGGCCGACGCCCGGCACCAACTTCCCTACAACTCGCGACCGCCTCGGGCCAGCGCCCGGCACCAACTCACGGCAACGGACATAGTAACAAATAGCGCACCTCGGCGGAGTGATACAACAGACTCCAATTTTCCCAAAAACAGTAAAATGACACTTAAACATATAACAAAGGATTCCAACTTTTGAATATATAGTGTTTACATTGAAATAAAATTATTTATCCACACAAATATAATAATTGGGGACAAAAGGTGCGCAACAGTGGAACTACTTTCGCGGCACAATACCCTAAGCAACCCCCTGTGATGGCTGACCTACGTGCGTCAATAACCTACGTCATGGAGAGAATTCCATGAAGCAAGCGATCAACCACAACGTCGGCGCCAGAAATCCTACAGCCTGGAAAAGCTTGCAACACAAGAAGTTGATCACTTCACCAGGGAAAATTTAATAATATGCTAAAATTGCCAAAACTCAAAAATTAGTTTAGATACAAGAAAAAGTTATATTGGCAAAAATAATTAAAATTTTACTGTGGTCAATTTGAAACCAAAGAAGCCAGGAAAATAAACAAATTACTAAAATTCGTTGACTACTTTATATTTAAATTTTGAAAGGATGAATTTAAATTAATATGCCCCAAATTACTAGGTTATTGAATTGTGTTATATCATACCAGACAAGCTCACCCTGAAAATGGCATATAGCCTGTCATGAAAGATTTACATTTAAATTTAAATAAGAAAACCAAAACACTTTATAAAGATTTAAATAAGATGGGGAAGTGACTGGACGCTTCACATTACGATGCATGAAAAAGAAAAATTAAGCGTCCGTGACGTTGCTGCGAAGTTCGACATGGGGAAACGCAGATTGCAGACATAATAAAAAATAGAAGAGCAATACTGAAGTTGTGGACAGAGAATAGCTGGGGTTCCAGCAAACGTACATTCTCAAAAACGGATGGACTAGAGCGAGGGCCAACAACATTCTTTTGTCTGGTCCTTTAATAAGGGAAAAGGGCTTGGAAATGGGTAAGGAAGTTGGTGTGGCCGATGATATCAAAGCTTCTGTAGGCTGGTTAGATAAGTTTCGGAAACGACACAATATTTCGTACAAAACTGTTAGTGGGGAATCGGGTGCTGTAGACGAAAATGTTGTTGCAGAGTGGAAATGCGAATTAAATTACATATGTGAAAGGTATTTCGAAAAAGACATTTTTAACTGTGACGAGACAGGCCTTTTTTTCGTGTGCTACCAGAAAAACTATGTGCCAAAAGGGAGAAAAATGTAGTGGAGGGAAACTTAAAAAAAAATTGCTGACTGTTCTGTTGTGTGTCAACATGGTGGGCAACTTTGAAAAACCACTTATCGGGAAGGCAAAGCAGCAACGGTGTTTTAGGGGTGTTGACATTAACTCCCTCGGTATTGACTGGCGCGCAAATCGTGCCTGGATGACTAAAGACATCATGACTGACTGGCTGATCAATTTTGACAGCAGAATGAGAAGACAGAAGAGAAACGTGATTTGTGTTCATGGACAACGCAGCTTCCCATCCAGACGTCAAACTGACACATGTGAAAATAGTTTTCCTTCCACCAAATACGACCTCCGCCTGCCAGCCACTGGATCATGGCGTAATAAAGAACTTCAAAGTGCTCTACAGGCAAAAAGTGCTAAGGCACATCCTGTCTTAGATGAATGCTTCAACATCCGCGGGTGATCTGGTGCTGGATGCAATCGTGTGGATAATCTCTGCCATCAAACAAATCATGCCGAAAACAGTGCAAAACTGTTTTAAGAAAGTTGGGCTTCCATACGTTGAAGGTTTCGCAGGATTTGACATCGAAACTAATGATGAGTCAGAGCTCGCTGAACTTTTTAATTCCTTTTGGCCTGTCTGCGGCGAACTATGCTACAATCGATGACGGCCTACAAATTGAGGATCCATCCACAGACGTCAGTGACCTTGTTGCCGCTACAAGAGAAGAACAAGCAGCTGCAGACGGAGATGATCCCGATGATCCAGACGAGTTGGAAAATACACCGGAACAGACATTTCAGAATTCGGAGCAAGCAGCGGAAGGAGTGAGGCAGCTAAAATACAATTTTCTAAAAAAGGGTGACACTGAAGGCTTAAAAATAATTAGTGACCTTGAAATGCACATGGAGAGGAAAATTTATTTTGATAGCAAAAAACAAACAAAAATTGAACAATATTTTAAGTAAGATAAATTCCATAGTGTATTGTGTTCTTGTGCCTGGCTTTGTACGCTTAAAAACTGTCGAGGGCGGAGATTACAGTGTAAGTGTAATGTCCCTTCT
>PNEQ01000873.1:23751-41581 GCA_003012365.1 Medauroidea extradentata
TTATATTTTGGCTTGTAGCATTAATTAGCATTTTAAGTTTTGTTCATAGCATTTATGAGCATTTATTTTGTAAAACTTTAGGCAGATGCTTGTGGTAAGTTTCTGCTTCCAGGAATTTACCTACACAAAAATAATACAATTACGTACATTATTTATTATGTCAGCAGAAATTTAAATTAAATAAAAATAGTAAATGTACCATATAGTTACTAACTTTTTCATGTATGTCCGAACAGCTGGATCGTCGAGTTTATGAAGTATGTTTGCTGTCATAAACATTTCCACAGTGTCTTCTATGAATTCTTGCTTTTCTGTTTTCGCTCGTTTTTCTTGTTGAATTACGGCCGGTAAAGTTGTTTGCCTTTTATTACTGTCATACTGTGACATCTTCTCCAACATTATATGATGAGTGGCCGTTTTAATGTGTTTTTCGGAAGTGTCTTTATTGTCGCAATTTATTCTTCTTAAGTTGCATGTTTTGCACAAGTATATTTGAATCACTAACGTAAAAGTGATGGGATTTATATTCGGAGGCTCGCGAATGTGCTGAAATAACTTTCGATCTACCCATCTTCACAATAAATACAGCCGAATCACGTAATACAAAAGGCCAGGCCTATATCGGTAATACACAGTACGCAATAATAACTGTAGAACATTTATTACATAATCAGGTTAATGCAATAAAAATTGGTGCATTAACTTGTAAAATTTACGGAAGAAATATAGCACGTTCAAATCTAAATAACTGTGTATCTTATCTGTTGTTGTTTATTTACGTTGCACAAGAACCGACACATAACCTTAATCATTAGTTCTGCCAAATTACCAAACGTTCGTAGAGAATGAAACAAAAGAATGATGAAACATAAAGTTCAAATATAGCTGTGTTCGTGTGGTCCGTTTCTTTTGAAACTTTTACGCTTACATGGTACCTTCATGTTACATCTATGACATACGTGCTACACTTTTTACACCACCTCGGCGTGGTACGGTAGAAAGTGTAGAAAGTGTACTGTGCCTACACCATATTGCCGTACAGGTGCAGTTTCACGTCAATTCAACATCGAAGTTGGCTGCAGTGTTTTACCTTAGAAAAAAATGACAACAAATGAAATTATGACAATCTTTGTTGATGGTAAACAGGTTATTTTGCTGCTTGCGTTATTTTCGTGTTAATTCGCTCCTAAGCGCCAGATTATCGCATTTTATAGCAAATAAACTACTTTATAGCTTTAATTCGCTACAATATCATTAAAAAGATTTTCCACCATCTCTAACGAAGGGTAGTAAGTAAAAAAACTGAATAACTTGGGGGTTACGTCCTTCAGTCAGTTGCCGGTACTGCGAATTTACTGATGTTAAGTTTCTCTGTGCCTACTTGTTAGTATAATTAAGAGAATTTTGTACCATTTTTATTACCAATATAGTAATTTAACTGTTAACCTGCCTCTGTTTCTTTCTTTCTGAGGGTGTGACGTTTACTCGCCAGATTGATAGTGTAGAAAACGTTATCATTTTTTTTCATGCCTTTCATTCAATTAAGTGAGCCGTATGAAAATAGTGTACCCGAGTTTAGCCGAATGCATATGGAGTGAGGATTTGTTCACACACACATTGAGAACAATGGACACATTAGGGTGACATGAGCTGCAGTTAACTTAAATATGCACCTCAAAACATTGGCATCAAACTTTTTTTTAATAATTGCCCACGTTGATCTCGGAAACTTTGACACACGACTCGGGAATATTTCACGTGCCGAACCGGCTGACAGTGCGAGCGAGAGCGAGCGATGTGTAGACAAGGCACACGGTCTCGTGCTCGCGTGCGATAGTGTGTGTGGATGTTTCACGTCGGCCAGCCAGCTGTATCTGCTCGTGGTAAGATTTATTGCCGTACATCGTCGAAAGGTTTTAAAATTTCTCCGAAAATACCGCAAATATTCGGCCTTAGACTAGCGAGAGTTTAATGCAGTACAGAGAATTATGTAGGTTTACCATTTTTGTATTTAAATTTTTTATATATGTACTTTATTTTTATATACTACTGTAATTCCTAATAGCGGACACTTATCAATACCGGACATTTTTTTATACACCAGAGGTGTCCGGTATTGGGAAGTTTCACTGTATAGATATATTGAATGTAGCAACTGATGCAAACGACTGTCGATAGTCAATATTAGTATCTGTAGTCGTGAAGTAACGTGTTTATGCATCGGTGCTTCGCATCAGAAATTAAGAATAGTCCGGCGTAGTAAAATAAACTTCTTCTGTTTGTTATTACGGTTGATTCATCGAAAACTCTCAATTTCTGTAATTTTGTTGGCGTGTTGCGTAAAATTTCAATTTGTCACTGCAATATATTACCAAGTGAACGTCCATACCATAACCTCAAAATATTTAGCAGAATTGAAACGTAAATATGTAACAAAGGCCTTTTTTTTCTTCAGTGCAAGTACACAATGCCGACCTGTATGATTTTTATGTTTCATTTAATGATTTGCTGTTTCACTGTTTGTACTTTAAGTGTTTTTCTTTTTCCATGTATACATATCTCTTCTCATTTAATAACAAAACAGAATACTTGAGCCAGTTTCCATCTTTTATTTACATAGTAAATGTCATGTCATGTTTTGCACCGATATTTTAAACCATCCTATTGTTTAAACACCGATTTTTTGCACCGTTTTTGCCTTTTTTTAACACCAAAATGGCAAGTTTTATTTACCATTTTCTGGTGTCCCTATCCATCCACGATCTCACGATGCCCACGAACGTAGCTGCAAACCCTGAGATTTAGCCCTCGTGCCAACCGCAAGTGACGCTGAAGACCTAGTTTTTATAATTTGACTAGCTGTTCCTTTGCGGCTTTGCCTGTGTTTACTATAGAAAAGAGTAACTAACTTTTGCATATTACGTAATTGATGGTGTTATTATATTATCTGTATATCTTAAAAACAATAATTACAAACAGCTTTATCCAGTCCACTTCGCTGAGCGCACTTTAATTGCAGGACATCTTTGTTTTTAATTTGTTATTTCTCAATACAATTGCTGCCCAGTTGCGGCTTTGCCCACATGAAATTATGTAACGTAAATATGTAGTAACTGTGGATAAAATATGTGATGAAGGCATTTAACAGCTAGCGTACTCAATAACAGCGAACTATGAATTGTCTTATCTCAGTGTAAAGAGCGCGTGCAATATACTCGTATGATGTCATAGTAATTCCCATCACAAAGTCTTGCACGGGATACGAACCCATAACCCCACCCTTCCCTACCACAAACTTTATACAATACCTGAATGAATGCTTCAAGGCAGGCCGTGATAATTTTTTTGTATGTACAGGCTACAGTCCAAAGAGGTTTAATTTATGAGTAGGTTGGCAAAAATAAACAACTGTTGAATTATTTCTCCATGATCATTCTCTTTTAGTGAGACACTAACATTTTACAGCTTTTCACCCTCTTAGTTTTCGAATTTTGCAAAATCGAAAAATTCACATATACAGTGAAACCTCGTTAAGATGAGAGTTGACGACGACGGCAGAAATTGTTATAACAGATGCTTGTCTCAACTGATATTGCAGATAAATTGTCAGTGCTCCGCCTGCCTCCCACTACGTACTAGTGACAGTGTGCCTATGCCGTGCTATGCAGGACCCTAATAAACTAAACACCCCGTATCTCGAAAACCACTGGAATGATTTTAACATAATTTTATATACGTTCACGCCATTGCTACCTGCCAACAACAAAATAATAAAAATATTATTATTTTTTGGGGTACTATATTATCAGCGACATAATGTCAATGTCTTATAAACATATTAAACAAGTTTCACGTGTATACCTTAACGTATACGTTAACATTCGTGGACGAATGATGATGCAGTGTTGATTATTCATCTGCTTACGTGAAACTAATACGTTAAAACAATGGCACAGTATATGAACTTTGAAACATCACCTCCCGTAACTCATTTTCTTATAAGGAAAAAATTTTTTGTGTATGAACAAAAGAAAATAATTCTCATCTGAATGCTAAATTATATGACGCTATCTTGCAAACATAACATGGCTCTGTTGGGCATTGGCCTCTAGGGTAGCGTGGACTGCTACTGCCGGGAGACAAAGGTGACACAATTTTCTTTGTGTGTACACACGTTGATATAGAGTCGACTCAGCGCACAGTATCGCTCACCGCTTATCACTGTGATGCCTGCTCCGTCAGGATTATCGTTACAGATGTATGGAACGCCGCGTACAATTGATTCTTTCTCGCAACTCTCAATGTTCACTTCCGAGCGCGCCACGAGTTGTTTACGTGACTCATTCCGCATATGTACTGCAGTGTTTCTGTCGCTATAATGTACGCAACCGTGAAAATGCTCTCGTATTAAATGAATTAATTAACGCTGTATTTAATACAGAAATTGACGGTGCACAAAAATACTGTCTTTATGGCCGTATTCACGTCTTAACCCATACTCCTCTTAATGAGGTTCCACTGTATACATTTGTTAGGGCTGTATTTTGAAGTTTAATAATTTGTTAGCTTTTCCAGTTAATGAGATTAAAGGGATTCTTTGAAAACACATTTCACCCCTTTAATTATCGAATTTCGAAAAATTCATTCTTAGTGGGTGCCTGCGGGGCAAGGGAAAGCTTCCCTCAAAATTTCATGGTTTAGGTCCAGCGGTTTGGCTGTGCATTGATGAGTGAGTGAGTGTGTCAGGACACTTCATTTTGTATATTAAGATTACCACGTGAAAAGGGATCTTCAAACATGCCATTACATTATCTTCTAATTAATTCCACTTTACGTTGAAGAAGAAATGTATTTACTTGTGCGGTACCAGTTTGTAGGATAGCAGTGCCAGGTGTTGTGGCATGAAAAGTTGTGTCGCGTGCAGTTTAGAATCTTTTTCTCTGCAACGTGAAGTTGTTGTCAGTTTTTATAGGGTATCTTTTCTGACTTAAATAGTCTACAATTTTTTGTTACCATATATTAAGTCATTTTTACATATTATTTATGCTACACATGATCAAGTTAGAGCATTATTCGTGGCTCCATATAGATGTGGATGACCTGTTTTCAGGTGATTATGTTGTGTTTTATGTAATGTCTTTGTTGTGTCTAAACAGTAAAATTTAATCCGTATATTTTGCAATGGATAGAAAATTGAAACTTGAACATTAATACTAAGTATAGTTCTGTATTAAAATAGCACTTTATTACATTAACACTCAGTGAATTAGTTTTTCATACCAGTTAGCATTTAAAATTTTTTAAAGCATGTTTTGCACTATTTCTCATTTACTCAAATATTTGAAAAATTTCCAAATACTGTTTTTAATTACTGCTTTTCGCAGCACAAGCAAATGAAGACTTAGTGTTTTCTATAAGGTTAAAAAAACTCAATTTTAAATTTGATACCCAAGTACCGTATTTGCCGGCATATAGGACGACCCCGCACATAAGACGAGTAATGGTTTTGTGGGTACAAAGCATTGAAAAAAAGTAAATTGCTAATTTTGAAATTTCTGACAGAAAAAAAATTTTTTTCCTTTGCCAGAAACATTAAAAACTTAATATAAGTGTTTTTAATTCATTTATTACCATTACATAAACATCATAGGAGAGACTTAAACGAATAACATTGGCTACTATTGCCATCCGGGTGCCCAAGAGCCAAGGAAATGCACGGTGGCGGCAGCACGTGGCTGGCGACTTCATCAGTTGCCAGCAGCCGTGCGCGACTTGGCAACGCTGGACTGTGGCACGCCGCACACTACATGGCAACGCCGGGCTACAACAGCTGCTTGCAAGGTTATCGCATTCCTGTGCGCTGTTGTGTACCAGCCTAGTGCTAGACAGACACATGAATGTGTTATATCTAGATCCTCGTTTTCTCAGCCCGAGAGTTGTGGGCTGGCGAGACAAAGGATCTAGGCACGCGCTCCAGCTGCATTGATCGCTGCTTCGCTGCGAGGTAAACATGCCCTTTGTTATGAAAGACACTCATTAAAATTTCGTACCATAAATTTTACTTAAAGAAAAAAACGGGGCACTTGTTTTCATTTGTGACGAAAAATGCAATTCCTTCAAACATCATACAACTCCACAGCTTGCAGCTTAACTTTCAAACAATTTTTTAGGTTACCAAAAATGTTTGCACCTTCATATAAGATGAGTAGCAATTTTTGAAGGCCGAAAATATGTAAAAATAGTTGTCTCATATGCCGGCAAATACAGTACTTGCAGGGTTTTATTTATAGGTAACAAATAACACAAAACTTCAGAACATACAATAGTAGACTGCCTCATTTTACAATTTATATATTTACCTACATACTGTATGCCCTTATGCACCCTATATTTTCACATCTGAATTCATGGTAAAAAAATTTTAGATAACATTACAAGTGAGTGGTTAAGAGCACTAAAGTGGTCTCTTGTCTCGGGAGCACGAAAGTGGTAGATTGTCTCGGGAGCAATACAAGTGTTTCTTCAAAGCTTTGAACTACCTTTGAAGTGAATATTCGGCAGATTAATATTCTATTGAACTTCGAAATTTCGAAGCTTTGCACACCCCTACTACTCCCTTCCAAGCTGCATTTACAATCACAAATGTCCACTTTGCATGAGAGGTTAATTTCTTTATTCTTTATTACCGATGACAAGAGTAAAATTATTGAAAATGGGAAACTTAATCAATAACATCGTTAGCAACGCCATAGATGAATGAATAACATGGAGGCACGACACTCCGTTCAGACTTTCTCATTTGTGACTATGATCACTTGCGCGGCTAAACCTGATTGGGACTACTTTAATGATGCTTTTACTCTAAAACTTGCGGTACTACTTTTATTCAGTTCTCTATGATTCTTAGTTCCGTATTTACGTAATAAATATTTGTTGTAAAGCGGAAATAACGAGATTGTGCCATTTTTTTTTTTAATGTGTTATGCGTAAGATGTGTAGGTAAACATTTCTGATATGTCTGTTATTTAGAATATTCCGGTGTTTGGGAGTCCGGATAATCTGTACTTTACTGTATTTAAAATTTAAATTTCTCATAACTACTTAATAGAGAATTAAAGCATCGAGATAAATATGGCTGGAATGGAGAATTAAGAATTATCAGCTAATCACAGGGGATTTGCACTCTGCTATTGGCAAAGCAGTTTCTACAGGCAGGGCGGTCACACAGTGGAACAACAAAATCATAATAAATTGAACAGATGTTGAGATTAGGTTGCAAATTTTTAACTTAAAAGAACTTATTTAATGCTTACAGTGTAATACAGTATACAATACACTGAAATAACCATTGCACATATAAATTATATTTTGGTTGTTAATAGCACACAATTTAAGGTTTTGGTTTTTTAGAGACCATGCCGTCTCTTTTTTTGTCACACGGCGCTGTAATAAATACCGTAGTGTATTTGCAGTTCATGCAATTGTATTTCTGCACAAAGGAGCTACTGTACTTTAGACACTTATAACTATTTGGAGTCCCAGTAGTAGACTATCCAAAAAACTTGCTTTTGTTGTGGTATCTTCGAAATTACCTAAAACAAATTTAATATCAGTGTTATTATTGTACCACTCACAATACTTAAGAAACTTGTAAAAATATTTCTTGTAACATACACAGCAAAAGATTGCACTCTCACAACCTTAATGGAAACAATATACTGTATTGACAAAGCATAAGTAATATTATAAACAATCATGTGTAGGCCTAACTGCCCAGATCAGCTTAAAATCAATTTGGTAACACATATTATCAAACAAGTACACTTTAATGCCTAGGAAATACATAAGTCTAAGACTTCAGTCCTTTTCCTTTGGTAATCTGTAGGCCTTCAATTTTGCAGTTGATGGGAATTTTTTAGTCATAACGCTCTGAAAGTAATCAGCCCCCTCCTCCCACCCAAAAAAATTATTAAATTTTATATTAATTAGCAAAATATATATAGATATTTTCTTTGATTGATGAAACACTCAACTTTCAAAATTTCTAATGTATGAAACATGCTTTCTTAGGTTTCCTTAACACTTTCCACAAAATATTACATAGTGTTTCAAAGCTGCTGAAATATTCTTTTCAGGATTTTTGTGTTTCATAGTAGCACCTTACTATTGAATGGTAGCCTGTGGTATTACATGTTAATGGACACACATTTTTAAGTAGTTAACATTCAACTGTGACGAAGCATGTCAAAATGTTATAAAACCTGTTTCGATAACATTCTGGAGCAGGGGGATTGAAAAAAATTAATTAAAATTTGACGAAACATTTATTTAAAGTAAAATTTTCTGGAAACCTGACATTTTGCTTAAACAGGATTTTGCTATAGATTGGAAATCGTTATCTACAAGGCTAACCTGAATTTTCGTAAATGCTTCTTGGCGTAGATAACTCATAATCTGAAAAGTATTAAATAATTAAACATATCAAATGTGAGGCTATCTACTTACCCCTGTTTTAATTTCATCTGATTTGTGACAAACTCAGCATTAATTTTATTTTCAGTATGGGGTTTTTGTTGCTAGATTTCATATTGAATGTTACTTATTGTTTTGGATACATTCGGGTGTCTTAAAGCATTGAAAAATAATGCCTAACTTAAACTTTTATTGGGAAAAACTGCATGTACTAGTTGTTTCCCCCCTGAGTAATACAGTGTTTTAATGTGGTATTGATGGTGGAATTAAGATAGGTTGGCAGGTGAAGCAAGGGTGGAAGTAGTGTGAGAGAGAGACTGCACCCAACAAGGGAACGTGGAATTAAACAGCAAACGTATCAAGTCTCAAACAATGCTAAATAAATCGGTGGCTGACTAAGTAAATCAGGGTATCACAGGGTTCGTACGGTCCTTAGAAGTCCTTAAAAAGTCTTTAATTGTTAATATTCATTTTAAGGGCCTGTAAAAGTCCTTATTTTATCATATGATCCTTAAAAGTCCTTAATTTTGCATCTTTTTGTACGGAATTGGTAGGGCTTTTACGATTTTACAGAAACTTGCTATAGATTTTTAGACGTTCACGATTAGATGTACATTTTTTAAATTCAGAAATAGCGAAAATAGTTCGGCTCATTTTTACCATCATTGAAGTGCATTTCTAATCATGTTTCATTCTAATATCGTCTACTGACTGCCGTAAAATAAATTTGTGGTGGGAATTCAACAGTTGGTCAAAATGAGTAAGTCATACGAACCAATCAGATAGTTAAAATTGAAAGCCAATCTGTGGCTTTCTTTATGGGCATTTTTAAAATGGCGGAGTGCGTATGGGATTTGTTTTGTTTGGAATTCTGCCGATGGCGTCAATAGATTCTTTGCACATGGAAGCTTAAGAGTTAGACGACGAAACGCTATTCTGCAGTTCATTTATTACGAATCACGTATATGGATACTGTTATCAGGTGTCATTCTGAAGTTAGGAATGTGTGGCATGTTTTTGAGAGGATGCCTAACCTATTCATACAAACAACATATGTATTTAGAGCAAAATACATATGTGAAGTGTACGTAAAAGAATTTTGCTCTGTATGAATTTCAACATAGTAGGTGCAGCTTGTGTGTGTCAATTAAGTTAAGAAGTTTTCTGAGCTAGGAACGAGAAGTAGGGCTAAGATTGTATTATAAACATAAGAGAAACACTTTCGATACTAATTTGAGTGGAAATGCAGCAGGAAAATGTTTTTTCAGTCCTTAAAATAGTCCTTGTTTAAAATATTTTAGAAAGTCTTTAGAAGTCCTTATTTTTCATTGTACCAAGCGAGTACGAACCGTGTATCAAAGTGCAAACAATATTATTAAGAAAACCATTTTTACGCAAGGCAACATTAAGCGAAGGTTTAATGTATTGACAGTACATGTGTTTGTATTCATACTAACATTCTGTTCACAGCAATTACATTTTACAAGATGTCTAGCTAGCAATGAGTTAATAGTCTTGTTAGCAGACTAGTACTGTATTTCCACAAGGTAGGTCTGTAAACTTTTTAGAAAGAGGTACTGCTTTTAAAATTGATATTTTGCAGTAGTCTTAAATTGCTTGGTCGCTTTTATTTGCATAACAATTTATTTTGTGTTGGCTTATGAAGTTGGTTGCAATGTGTTGTGCAGTTTGCCCTGCGGGTTGGAAGCCTGGCTCCAAGACCATCAAGCCCGACCCTGCAGGCAGCCAGAAGTTCTTCAAAGAGTCTTCGTAATCTTCCCGAAGCAGATGTTCTTCCTTGAAGCTGTGGTCTCTTGGACCACATCCAACATTGTTCCTCTCATGTCATTACTCCACATTCTACTGTCTCAGTGTAGAAGGCATTTATTCTGAAAGTGTGTGCATTTTGTCATTTATTTAAGCGTTACTGGACATGCCAAATAAAAGTATTTTTAAATGCATCGAAGTTTAAGTTTTTGTGCATGTTTGGTAAACTACAAATTCTGTAGAACCTAGCATTGAACAAGGTTGCGGAGAGGGTCTCGGAAGGTAGAGGAACTACACAGTTCCCCTGAGCCAATTACAGTCCTACACGCTGAAGATTTTCTAATAACCACCATTATTCTTGAACTCACCTGACCAAATACTAAATACAAAGAGTGCTGCTAATCAACCATAAACACACTGTAGGGGTTACTGCAAAACTACATACAGTGCTCATTTTATTAAACAATTTACAATTCTGAGATTCTATGGATTGTAGTACCTGCGCAAACAAATGTGTGTATAATAAATTAACAAGTACAAGTAAACCTCGTTGTAACGAGTATGGTCTATAACGAGACATTCACTATTGCGAGAATTTTAAAATGTACCAAGCCGCCGTATACGAAAAACAAGGTTAAAATATTTATTTATAACGAGTGAACTTCGATATCGTTAGCTATAACGATAGGCCGGTAGCGATACCTCGCACATTCTTGCTACAATATATCGCACTTGTGGCACTTCAATGCGGCGATTTTTAAAGCTTCGGGCATGGCCGCATAACTCGACAGACATCTAAGCACGATAGGTGCGAGAGAGAGAGAAACTCTCTCCCGCACTCATCGCGCTGTTGTAAGGTACTTGGCCTACCCGCCCTATCCATTTCTTTTTCTAAATTTGTTTGTTGTGCAGAATTGTGGTTTCATGTTGGCATAAACGTAACGTAACCGTAAACTTAACTTCCGTAACTTCTTAAATACGTTTATACATGTTTTTCGGCGTCAGCATATGTCTAATGTGATCCCGAGATGCTTCGTGGGGCACTAGTTATAATGAGGGGGCGTCGCCTAGTGTTTGGGAAACCTGGCTTGCCTAATACAGTGCGTCGAGATCGTCGTGTGTTAGAGTTAAGAGAAGACGTGGGAGTTATATGTAAGTCGTAAAACCGGGACTCAACACCTCTATGTTGGTGTAGACTGCAGCAGAAGTGCAGCAGGACACTTTCAATTAAAGTAGATGTATTTTCAATTGTAATTAATGTATAAAAACCATTAATTTACGAGCGATGGGCTGCACCATAAATACAAGTAATTTCCGTTAACAATTTGAGGGTATTGTGTGACAGGCGAGAGCATTCAGGGCTAAGGAAAGTGTAATCACGTATGTAAAATCATTTGTTATTATTTCATTAAGGGAGAATGCCATCTTGTAATTTTTCCTTCCTGTGGATTGCCCAGAGATATGTATAGCCTTAAGGATCGCCGAGCGCGATGAAGTATGGTAAATGGATGCTGGAATGTGATTTATCCGAGGAAACAAACGTTTCAATGAGTTTAGGAATGCTCTCGGTAGGTAGAGTGCTAACCTAGGAAGGTCATGCCGTGGTGTGCCATCTGTGGGCACTTCCTGCGATGCAGGAGGAGGATGCTGGGAGCTCAGCTTTCCGGCCTTAGCTATCTGACTGTCGAAGTGATCGGACGTGTGCGGGGAGAGCTCCCGCGGGCACACGTGCCATGGAGATCCTTTAACATCGGGGCTACAGCACCTTTCTTTTTGGTAACAGAGCCATCGGGCTGCGCATTTAATTTATTTTGTTCCGAATTTAGCTATATATATTTTTTTACAGTATAAATTGAGAGTTGTGTGTTGTACAGGGATTTGTAACTGTGTTGCGTAGATTGAATCTTGAGTATTCAGTAAATATCGTGCTACTAAATTGTACTTTCATCATTTACTGGTAATAGTAATCCCAGGGTGCATCTAACAATATTTATATTTGGTGATTTTCGCTCTTCTCTTCTCGTACCCATGACACTGAGGTAAGAGCTTGTAACTCTTATCACTGAACCTTCAGCTAGCCGAGGACATACCAAATCCAGCAATATTCTACGGATGAATCAGAGGGCGCGTTTGTGCGAGCACGTGGTCAGCGTAGGTACAACGAGCACGTGGTATGTGTGTGAAGGAGAATAGTGCCACCACACTGTGATGCGGTGCATGCGTGTATCTGTCGAGTTTTGTACATGATCCTGCTTTTATTCACGTAAACTTACCATATTTTAGGCTTATAGGACGACTCTGCATATAAGACGAGTCATGGTTTTGAAGGTACAAAATCTTGAAAAAAAGTAATTGCTAATTTTGAAATTCCCGACAGCAACATATTTTTTTTCCTTTTCCAGAAATTTTAAAAAATTAGTTTAAATATTTTCAATGCATTTATTACCGTCACATAAACATCATAGTAGACACATAAACGAATAACATTGACTACTACTGCCCTCCGGGCGCCTAAGAGCCAAGGAAATGTAGAGCGGTGGGCCGGCGAAATTATCTGTTACCGGCAGTTGTGCGCGACTTAGCAACGCTGGACTGGGACTGAGGCACGCCGCGCACTACATGGCAACACCGGGCTACAACAGCTGCTTGCAAGGTCATTGCATTCCTGTGCGCTGATGTCTGCCAGCCTAGTGCTAGACAGCAGACGTGAATGTGTTGTATGGTACCTAGATCCTCGGTTTTTCCGACCGAGAGTTTTGTGCTTACGAGACAAAGGATGTAAGCATGCGGACCTAGGTCCTCATTTTCTCCGCCCGAGAGTTGTAGGCAGGCGAGACAAAGTATCTCGGCACGCACTCCAGCTGCATTGATCGCTGCGAGGAAGTGTCCTTTAATAAGAATGACGCTCATCAAAATTTCGTACTGTAAATTTTATTTAAAAAACGGGGCACTCGTTTTCATTTGTGACGAAAAATGCAATTTCTTGAAACATCATACAACACCACAGTTTACAGCTTAGCTTTCAAACGATTTTTAGGTTACCAAAAATTTTTGCACCTTCGTATAAGACAAGTAACAATTTTTGAAGGCCAAAAATATGTAAAAATAGTTGTCTTATGTGCCGGCAAATACGGCAGTTATTATTTCCGCCAAGTACAGATCGTAGTATCGTGTTGCTTTTGGATAGGTTAATGCTGTATTTATTTTGGATAAATTACTTGGCTATTTAGTCTTGTTTTTGAAATGGCAAGCATAAGTCACTCGATATTGCTACGAAATTAAAAATTATTACCAAGTGCGAAGCGGGGATTGTCAGCAAAAGTGACGATACAATCTGCAGTCCTCTACACTGTTCACGATCCTTAAAAATGACAAAATAAAGGCTGCTGTTCTGCAGCAAAATGTGCCGACAGATAGTAAAAAATTACGTGCTGCAGACCATGCTGGCATCGCGATAGCTTCATGCCACGTAGCTGGCTGCTGGAGCGTGACATGGACAATGAGTGCGTGCGTGGGTTGATGGCGGCAGCTGCGACCTTGAACCAAGCGGTGTTGCAATGCGTAGTCGCAGCAGTGTTGTCATACGTGGCTGCAGATTAGCAGCCTACACTACAGCAGTTGCGATGCATGCACATCACACACACGTACTAGTTCGTTATTTTTACGCGGTGGAAGTAAACACGAGTGGCGGACTTTTGTGATGGAAAGTCCAAGTACTGTAATTATATAGCAGGTGTCCAATTCAATCTTATGACATTTTTATTTTGCCGCACAGTTTGGTAAGTCGCGTGCTTGGCATTTGGAATAAATTGAAAGTTTGTGCAGCCTGGAGAAAGATGAATACTGAATTAAACACTAACATCGAAAGCATTGTGTACAATTTAGTTAATGCCGGTAAGTGGAGTTATCCTTTAAAGTTTCATTGATTTTTTTTTTTTTTGCACCTCTAGGTATATTTCTTTCTCAGTTGTAGGTCCCACCTGTTGATCTTCAGATAATTTTATTGAATGAAATGTGCGACTATTTCGAGATAAAATACGGCTTTCCTCTGTATTTATTTCGAGTATACAGTAGTAACAAAAGATTGCCAGGATGTACACTAGGGAAAACACATGTACTTAAGGACATATCTGACTTTTTTTTTTTTTACTATATTTGGCTATAGCGAGAATTTTTTGAGCCATTTAGAGGTCTCGTTATAATGAGGTTTACCTGTACCTAAAGAAATAATAAAACAATTACACATGCACTTGTTTTGCACTCCTGCAATATTAAGGGTTCCATCAGAAATAGGGACAGGAAATTTCACAAGTTCAATGACCTGCATGTTAGAATCCACTGCCCTGTGTATACTCAAGCCCAGAATATTTGTCCACTAGCTGCTACTCACTGGAACAACAGACAATGAACGAATAGAGAGAGCTCGAGTATACATACGACAGTGGATTTTAATATGAAGTGCTGTTGATCATGTGCAGTGCTAAAATACTGTTCGTTAAAGAACTTGATGATGCATGAATTACAGCTTTCCGTTGGTAATGTTTGGAGGTTTATTTTGCTAGAGTGTTTACATTTTAAATATTACATAATTTATTCCGATGTCTTTTACAGAAGTTTAATTGTTGCTTTCACTTCACGACATATTTCTGAAAGTGCCCCATAAAGAGACTTGCAGATGCAGGCATAAATATTAACGTATTTCTGCTCATTTTCAATATTTTTCAGTGTATAATTTTGTTTGAAAATAGCATGTAAAAGCATTACAGTAAGTTTGGCGGGAATGTGTGCCACCTTATCCCTCTCCAAACGCCATGTTCAGTAGCCTTTGCTTGGCCACAGAGTAAGTCGCGTATGTCGTGCAATCTCGTCTCCCAGAGGCCACTCAATCTTTTCAACCTAACCATTTAGAGTGCAATAGTAGTTTTAAAATTCTGGAATGTTTTTCTTGTGTTTTTGGGAATTGACACGCGCGGGGTTAGTCACTTGGATGCACCATTTGTAACATTTCCCATTCGTAACCTTCATTGTTGGCCTTGTCATTTTTAGCAGCTTACGCCATCGTACTGGGCGAAATCTAGACATGGTACGTGGTGACCTGCTCGAGGGTATTCTGTGCAAATACCGGACATTCAGTTTTACATATTTCGCGAGTTTTTATTTTGCAATAATGGGATAACCTCTCAGAATCATTAAGAGTGTTCCACAGTGTGCAACAATCAGCTGCTTACGTGCTGGGACGACACGCAGCACTGATTCCAGAATCCAGATCGACTACTGAAGGGCAAGTGGGCCAGTTTCAGAGGCCATCTGGTGGTCGACCCACACCAAAACAGGTACTGGCAGAGTCGGGCACATTTCCTGTATCCCTGAATCTACACTGGCCTATCCACAGTCTGCATTAACTATTTACAGGGAAAAAATCCTTGGTGTGACCTATACACTCACATTATGTTTAAACATTATTACAATTTGTCAGTCACAGGATCTAAATATGTAGGTACTGTACTAAAACTGCAATTAAGTACCTACAGTACTAGGTAACTTGATTTTAACGTAATCTATGTTAATAGATCAAAGTGACAGGTTTGCAGTTGGGTTGCAGGTGAGATTATTATGATGCATGCACAAATAGTTCAGCAAAATGGTGCACTGAAATACAGTACAGAAAAACCCTGCTAAGAAGTTTGTGGTTTAAGAGAAAATAAAATTATGCTTTTTAAACAGGAAAGCATCTTAAATTACACGTCAGTTTAGAGACAAGCTGCACAATTTTGCAACTTATTAAGCAGGAAACTTCTTGAGAGGGTTCCACTGTACAGTGGAACCTCGTTGCATCATTCCCGTTTCTTCCGGTTTCCCCCATCCATCCATCGTTTTTCATGGTCCCGACAAATTTCCTATATAAACAATGTTAAATAAACCCACATGGATAGTTCATATATGCATAAATTTCCCGCATCGACTGTACAGACATTTTCACCAACAAAAAAAAGTAAACTTACATTTTACGTTTTCATACCACGCTCGTATACACTTCTCGAAACAGACGTAAAGAACGTATCATAACCGCACTAGGCACACATTTACCGTTGTCAAAAATACGGACGAACGTAATATGTTTGGTTTGTTTTGACTATAAATTTCACCGTTACTGTTTCAAATATGTTTGGTAATTGTTCATCTTATTTTAAGAAACGTCTTGCCTACTGTAGATTGTGTGTGTAAACACAAACATTACCGTATTTTCGGTAAACTAAAAACATGTTGCCACCAACAGAAAAACGTAATTTTTTATAGGGTAAATATTTTTTTTATGTTGATATCCAAATTATTTTCAATAGATTTAGAATATGTATATTGTACAAATTCATTTTGTTCTATTGTAAATGTGTGCTTTTATTTTCACATTTCAATAAAGTTTAGTGAATAAATTGCAGTAACGTCAAGAATTTTGTGCACTTCCGAGTAAAGCCGAAGGCAGCCAAAGCGCAAGCGCACTAGTCGGAGAGGTTACGTTTCGCCTTGTAAATACATATCTCGTTCTTGTTACGTTTTTTTAATTTTGTTAACAAGTGGAGTAGACTATTTTTATTTTAAGGCCTGTGGAATGTGTTTATAAATTATTGCTGTAACAATGTCGCGGCCTTCAAAATTTGTTCGCTCACTTGAATTCCTTGAAATGATAAAGGAGGTAGAGAAATGTCCCGGTGAAAAGCATGCTGACATCGCCAAATGTCTCGGATAGCCACCTTTGACGTTAAACTAGATCGTCGGTAATACAAATGAAGCTACGACCATATTCAATACACACATATTGAAAGCAAATTGTCATGTGGTGGACATACTAAAAATAATTTTTGAGGTTATGTTTTTAGTTTTTAGTTTTTTTTTCTTTCCTTTTCTTTCATGTTAAGAGGGGGGTGTGTGTTTCCCGCATCGTTTTTCCTCATTGGTCCCTTGAAAAACTATGGATGGAGGTTTGACTGTATTAATGAACACCTCCACTTATTGCCAAAAAATTCTTACCTACCAGTATATCTCAGGAGACTGTCATAGTAACTGATTGAAGTTGAAAGTTAACCTCTATTAAAATGCATTGATTAAAGTTGAAGTTAACAGTAAATTAACTGATTAAAGGTATAAGTTAAAAAAAAGTAAAGAATTATTCTTCACTCATTAATTTTTACCAGGTACAGTAGAACCCTGTTATAATGTTTCTCAAGGGACTGAACAAAAGTTACCATTATAAATGGGAAAACATACAGTGAAAGTCCGTTATAACGTAAATTTATAACGGCGCCAAAAGTTTATGTTATAACGAACTTACGTTATAAACAAAAAATTAAAAAAAAAAATTATATAGCATTTTGTTCATGTATTTTGTGAAGGCAAATTTTTTACTGTGTAAATTCACAGCAAAAGTAAAAGAAATGAACATAAAATTTAATTAACTAACATAAGATATACCAGCACTTACTATAAGCAAAAATATTAAATGTGCGGCCGTCATACGTCGGGACTTGCGGCCGTGACGCACAGTGTAGCTATGCGCACAGCTGATGTCCGTGGCCGGGCGGGCGGGGTCAAGCAA
>PNEQ01000874.1:0-10431 GCA_003012365.1 Medauroidea extradentata
ACACTGTCACCTAAAAGGCAACTAGAATTAATTTCATGCATTTTCCACAACGAAATATAGAAAACAAGGTCTAAAACTTTATGACAATTTTCAAAATCTTTAATGTGTACTTATTTTCACAAGGGAGTTTTATTAACTTCATGCGGAGCTAAACAAATTTTTGTAAGAGACGACAAAGATTTATTTCCATAATTACTTATAAATATTCTCTCTAAGTTGTTCAATTATCAAGGAAATTAGGGTCGTCCCAGCCTCTGAAACTATTTCCAGAAAACATGTTTCAGATAGCTAAAATAACCCAAAACTTTCACCACACAAAAACGTATTCCATTGAAATTTGTTATTAAATCATCACGTTAATAATAGGCCAACACAACACTAATTTTATTTAACTTTAATTCCTTTTCACTGCGGACATGCCTTCCAGACTACCTCTTCAAAGTTAGTCACTTTGTTACATTTATTTGAGGTTTTCGAAAACGAATATCTTGGTAGTGCATAAATTTAACTGTAGTTTGTTTATCATACGCGAATTATTGTGATATAAACACTGTAACACACCAAATTTTGCTTTTAAAACACTCGCTGCACATTGTTTACATGCTTTCTTATGGAAAAAACGTATTTGTTTTGGGTCAACCTACTACTAGCGCCGTTAGTTCGCAAGCCGCCGCGAGCTTCAGTAAGCGAGTCAAAAATATTAGGAAGTTGCCAGACCTAACTTATATGACCCTGGTATAGATAGACAACAATACTCAGACCAGTACTTGAAAGGTATGAGAATGTTCCCTACTAAAAAATTATGTACATATTCTGTCGCTATATGTGTCATTTATTGTAATTTGTGTACTTATACTGACAACTCCTACCACATTTGTTGTGCGCTACTGCAGGAGACTGGATGATAAATAAATAAATTAATAAAATAAATAAACTTGCTTGTGTAAATTCTCCTCAACAGCACGAGCATCAAAAGCAGAACATAGTGACCTTGCGGCATTTCGATGCGACGAATAGAACGTCCACAGCACCGTTCTGTTTCCGGTGCATAGAACGTGATTGAGATGAAAGGTCAAAAAAGAGGTCGAATGGAACACACATGAAACCCACTTCCCCCACCCCCGTACTTTTTTCATTTAACTTCCTCTTCCCCACCCTTCCGAAAAAAAAAACCTATGAGCTCACGAGTGGTTTCCATAGAAAACGTTGACTAACGCATGCCCACAAAGAAACGATGTAGGGCAAAAGTTGAAGTTTTGTGCAAATATGTTGTTGAGAAGACAAAAAGTGTATTTGAATGAATATCCGTGTAACTTATCTGAGGCCAAATGGTTTTAACGGACAAAAACTGCAGTGTTTATGGTAGAGGCAGGAATGTGAAGTGGTGTTGTTATTAACTTACTAGATCACAAATACGTTTTTGTACAGAAATTTTCTTGCTTAGTGGAAGGCGGTACTTTGTGTTTAAAAATGTCATAATGCTGAAATCTGGCCAGAAAAGGCCCAACACACCAGTGAAGGCAGATTTAGGAAATAGTAGTTCAGATCCTTGGGACTTTTGGAGGCAAGGCGTTCGAGTAAGTGTCGTCACTGCTTGTCCTGATGGTAGTTTGAACTTCTCTATTAAAGGTGGCTCAGACAACGGGGAATTCGCTTATGTGAGTGATATAGTACAATCGAAAGTTAATTACGTGAGTGGAAAACTAAATAACGGTGATGTTATTCTCGAGATTCAGGGCCAGAAAGTTGCTGGATACACACGAAGGGACGTGGTGGCTTGGTTGAATCACTGCTGTAGGAACGGGAATCCAGTTGTTATAAAATCTGTTGACTCAGGTAAGCATTATCAACTTTCGATTAACATGTAACAGCATACATCTTTCGAGTATTTAGTCTCATAACCTATTATCTGTTTCCTTGCATTTTACCTAACTATAACTTGTCTTAACTTTTAATTAATTTTCAGATCATTTTGTGTTCATTGACACTGTAACTTAATGTTAAATGGTTCATGAATTTTTTCTTCTTGAAATTTGTTTTAGAATTATATTGAAAGACTTGCAGAGTAGGTAAGCTACATTGCTGAAGTGGCTGGTGGAATATGTTTCTATACTTGTTCGCAGAGAGTAATTATACTTAAAACTTTTTTTTGCGAAATAATCAAAAAGTCAACGTTGATTGAATTATTGGTATTTTTTACAATCTGATACCGCCAATGTGAACAAAGAATTTGACATCAGTCATGGCATTGATGATGCCGCAGGTGAATCTGAAGGCTAGCCACTCATTGTGTAAATTAATTAAAAAATGGTTCTTCAGTGGTTGGAAGTATTCCTACATAAAGAATTTTCATTAGCTTAGGTAACGTGATGTTACATTAAGTAGGTAAGGTTAGGTTACCTAAACTAACAAATTTTTTTACATAGGACTGCTTCTAACCACTGTAGAACCGTTTGTCGTTAGTAAACTATACCTCTAAAATCAAAAGTTTGGCATTGCGTAGCTACACATTTACAACACCACACATTTTATCTCATCCCCGTAGACCTTCCCTCAAAACACTATGGCTCGTTCTACGGTGACACGGAAATGGATAGTTAGGCTGTCACAAAAACAAACATACTCTTGAGTTTTTCTACATTGGGATGCACACAGATATATATGTGACAACGTAAGTAAGCTGGTCAACTCCGAACCTTTGCGTGTCCGTGCGTGTAGCCAATAACAGTCGAGCATTTTGTCTTTCCACACAATGTTTGCTTAGGTCTACATTGTTTTTGCACATTGAGTTTTCACGGTTATCAATTAAAATCACCTTCATACATTGTATTTACTATTATTATTTGTGACTTAAGTCTGTGGAACACTGTTTGCAATGTACCATTTAAAAAATTGTATATACTAAAATCAAATGAAATATTAACTTAACTGAATTCTGTAAAGTAAATATGATGTGGTTAATATTTATATTTTCATAGATAACTCTAAGTGACTGAACTATTTATAACACAGCCTTCTATTTAGCCTTTGAAAGTTAAACTAGATTTTTAACTAACATAAATTTACATGACAAATGTTTTTAGTTCCTTAGTTTGCATGTTTGTATGCTTCTGCATGTGTTTAATGCATTGTCGAGAAGAAAATTAGTTTAAAATTGCTAATAACTTAAAATTTTATCCCATCTAGGTGATTAGGGCTCGATTTCAAGCTGGGTTCGGTCCCGAATCGTGGAAACGTGCAGGCGTTGCAGTTGGCCGGCAGGTTTTCTTGGGAAATTCCAATTTACCCCGCTTATAATTTTGTCGCTGCTCCATATTCATCTCACCCTCACCCCATCCATTCTTTGAACCAGACAAGTGACAGTCATGCCTCGCTAGTGGAGTAGCTGGCCCAACCTTGACCTCGGCCATCTTTCATACGCAATGTGATCCTGCACGAAGGCGGGAACACATAGATTTTCAGTTCAGAAAACTCATTTTGTAGGTTATTAATCCATTAGCCATGTTCCCGACAGGTTGATCCTCAGATTTTCACATGTTGGAATCGTACCAGACAATGCTGCTGGTCTGCAGGTTTTCTAGATGATCTACTGTTTCTCCAGCCCTTCATTCTGGCTCTGCACCATACTCACATCATGACCTACATATTTAGTGCTGACAATCTCTACACTTTACTTTAAGGGTGCTGGATACCGTAGACTGTTGAGAAATTTTGCTAGTCTGAGCCACGTGTTCTGTACAGGTAGCAAGCTGTCCTGTACATCTCTCCCACTTTTGTGTTTACTCTCTAACTCTTGTATGAGAAGATTTCTCAAGTGGGATAAGATCTTCAACACAGTACTGACCAGCAATAGCTACCTGGCAACAGCTGCTGCTTTGCTAAATGTTAATTCCTAAACCAATTTTAGGAAGGCACTACTCCTTAGCGACAGGCAGACGACTGCAAAGCTTTGTTTGGTTTCGCTGTGTTTTTCCTATTGATAATTTGAAACGGGTTAGAAACATGTCATTAGTTATGATGTTTTATTTTTAGTAAAGTACAGATTTGATTTAAATAAGTTAATAAAATAATTTTTGACGTGGCTACAAGCAATGCAACTTGTCATCAAAGCAGAAAAAATGTACACTTTAAAAGGTTATTATCAATAAATAAGAAAAATACAAATTTTTAGAATTATCAATTTTTTAAGATTAGACTTGTAATTTTTTAAAAACACTAGTTGAGAGGTGGCGTTGAGGGGCACCAGGTATGCAAATGCGTAGGAACTAGACGTAATATCAATATCATTGTCCAGGCCTTGTTCGTAAGCAAGCGTCATAGCTGCATCAGCAAGGGTTGAATGCATGGTATTTTTAACATTTGTCATGTGTGCTTTAATATTTGTCTTGCTGGCTATATTTGATAAGTTAAGTTGGTTGTTCACAATATAGAGAAAACTGGTTTTCACCACTGATGTAGATGCTATTGTTGGTACAATTTAGTAAAAAAATTATTGCTCTGATTTTTTTTTTGCATTTAATGAAACGACATATCCAGTAAAATCAGTGGATTTTGCACAAATGCTCAAATTAGATTTTTATACATTTGGGTGAATATTCTGTATAGGCCAATAGAAGGTCAGGTAATTCACAGATATGGACTGCACCACGTGAATTCGTGACCATCACTAAGCACACAATAACTTACTGTTTGGTAAAACAAAGTTACCAAGCCCTTAGTTTTCTGAGATAGGTCCAATATACCAGTAAACGGGAATGTAGGGTAGGTTGTTAGTTTTACCATGTCATTTATCTTGTAATCAAAGGGGCTGTTGATTTTTTTCGAATGAGCATTTTCCTCTTAGTTCAGGTTACAGATTTATGAGATGCAGTCTATACCCAAGAATTACCTGACATTCTGTACAGCAGTTAAAAATTCTGGAAAAGGTAACCATTTGTTTTAACACGGTCATTTCAGAAGTTTTATAAGTGCGTGTTTCATTGATTATATTTGTGATTATCTTACTATAGAGCGTCTCACACTTAGATTGCAGTACAGGGATATATGGACATTCACTTTCTCTTTCCAATGCACAGTAACTGCCATAAGCACTGTCCTTGTTTCGGTGCACAATGTTGCCAAGAATCCTAAAATATTGACGTTCTAACTTTGGCCTTAAAATTTTTGCATATTGTACAGCATCAAAATGTGCATCAGGTGATATAGTTAGTTCATCATTTACACAGTTTTAAGGGGTAGAAAAAATAAAAAACAAATATTTTGAACTTGGTAGGGGCCTACTGTTTTCATGCATCATTAAATATATCATGTCATAACTTACGAATCGGAAGCAAAATCATACCCTGATTTTTATGGCACGTAATTTCATATAAGTTATCTGGACACTAATGAAAAAATCTGAAGGTTACATTTTTTTGTTAGTTGTACAGAACATTTTTTTTAACATTATGGGTGCTTTCTAACGAACTGAAAAACTTAAAATTTGTCAGTGAGAAACTTTTTTACTATTCGAGTTAGAAGGGGGATGAAAGCGAGGAAGTTGCTCGTAATGAGGTAAATCTATTTTTAAAAGCAACCCCATCTCAATAGCTTTAGCCGCTCTCTTGTATATAGCTGTGAAATGTGTGACGTGTTATGTCATTCGGTCGCCACGCACTCACTGTACAAACTTGACAGCTGAGTGTCGTTCGAAGCGTTGGCTAAAGAGAAAAAAGTCCCGTTACCTTTGCTGACTATGGGGTTATGTCTGGAAAGGTCAATTAAAAAGATACGGGCTTCCTTTATTCAGCAGTTTTCTTTGTCACGTGTCCTATACAGACTCAGTATTGAAACTACAGTGTCTCGTGGCTGAGCGATTAGTTGTATTGTACGTATATGGTGACTGATTTTGAAATAAAATGTTGTGCGTGAAATTTTTTGTTACCATTTATTTGTATGGATGCAAACAATAAAAAGTCGTAATATAGGTAGGATACATGAAAGGGAGCAAAATATTGTATTGATCTTATTCCAGCATATTTCATATACTATCAACGCTTTAAGGAAGCTTTAGAAGAAACCGGATTTTCCAAACAAACCATTTACTCTAATAGGAAGAAACAGTAGTAACCCAGTACATCAAACTAACATGAAAAATTTAAATCGTAAAGGAGAGACAAACAATAGATAAGTCCCGTAAACAAATTTAAGCCAATTATTATTCACTTCTACTACTTGTATGGTAACTATTCTTAAAATCGTAAATTAGAACAAATATTAAAAAAAATTACAGTTTGTTTATAAGGTTTTACTGTGTCGTCTAATTTGTTTCCTTGACAAGAAATTTACCTGGTTTCGGTAAGTTATTTGACTGACGAAAATTCGTTATTTCCTTCAAATTTGTTCAAGTATTGAAAAGTTCAAAATATATAGTAAAACAAATTTAAACAGTGCTGGTAAACATATTGTATTATAGGCTATATGCTGTCGTTTAGGCTTAATATATAATAATCAGAGAAGTAGTAGAAATGAGTGATAGGCCTAAGTTGACATCATGGCAGAACATTAATATATTCTCTTTTGTTTGATAACCGAGCATGGTGCAGCAGTGGTAAAACACTCGCCTCACATTCGGGAGGACCCAGGTTTGGTACCTGGTTCCGAACATTCTGATTTTGATTTTCCAAGGTTTTGCGGGATGGTCCCTTAACAAAGACCTTCGCTGACTTCTTCCCCCTTTCCTCCCAAGTACCTGTACCAAGGCCTAGTGCTGTGCGAGGACACATAAAAACGTCCAAATAAATAACGTCCCCCTCTCACTTTAAATGTATTCTTAGCAGACAAAATTTACAAAAAAAAGTCATTTTTCAGTTCCCACGCATAATTGGTTTTGAATGATCAATTTCATAATCATCAACTACTCCAATCACGTTTTTGTCTTCAGACATGCCACTGAAATGGAAGAAATGGTCCGTTTTGTCAGCAGTAGCTATAATGATTAAAATATATGTGATAATAATTATTTCTTTTTTATGAAGTGCCCTTTACAATTCATGTAATGAGTTAGTATCAATGGAGTATGTGAATTGTTTCTTGTTTTAAAGTAGTAGAAAATGTCACTAATTGCACATTTTGAAGCATGATGCTGCACATTTTAATATAAAATATAATAATAAATAATATAATATTTTAAAGCTCAAAATTCTGAAGTAGTGCGACTCCCGAACTTTCTAACATGGCTGCAATCTGGCAACAGCGTGCTCCATAAGCTCTGTACTGTTGTCTAAGGTTGGGACGCTCGATAGGCTGGAAGAATTCGATCCTACAACTTCCGCAAGAAAATACTTTTGTTGCAAACTATTGTTATTAACACTGCTGGTCACTTGAAATTTTGTAGCATACTGTACTTTCTACATAATATTTTCTGACTTTCGTTACAGTTTAAGAAAACTTGATTCACACAACATTTTAAAAAAAGTTTTTTATAACATATTGGAATAGAAATACTGGTACGCACGTAATGCCTACTATATTATATAATACAAAAAATTGGAAACTTATTTCAAGTATCGCCACTGCATGCGCCAAAGGGTCTGAACTAGCAGATGACAGTCATTTGGTAATGCTGTATTTTGGTATTTCTTTTCATGTGTTTACTGAAATGCTAATGTAGTTGTACTACACTACACATCCCTAAATGTTACAAAAATACTTAAAAGAAATTATGTTCTGTAATTTATAAAACCTCACCGGAAAGTGGAGAGATTGAACTTTCCGAGGTAAAGTTTAATATAACTGGTATTACTGCAACCTGGAATTCAGTCTTGTGAACAAGTGTATTGATGTCTCAGATTGCAGTAACCAGCGTATCATTCAAACCAATTAATAATTTTTAGTGTTGCGCAATGAAAATAATTGTTACTGAATTTTTCAAATAGAGATGGCATTTCTAATTAAAACAGCACACATTCCTTTGTAGAACATAATTAGAAAATCACATTACGTAACATTTCTGATATTTTATATTGTTTACAATGCAATAGTTATTTAATGTCTTTATGTAAATTGTAAATAGTATATACGTTTTAGACCAGAAGCACATAATTTTTGGTGCCATTAAACATTATGTTCTGCTATTCAACAGATGGCAGCTGTCGTAAATGTATTTATTTTACATTCACTCCAAAAATCCAAAAAAAACTCCATCAGGCTTAGAGTGTGAAGCATGTCATAAAACAGTTATTATTAAGACAATATATACAGTATGACTATAAAGATTTTTTTAAGTGACAATTTTCACATTTTTCATTAATAGGCCAAATTTGCAGATATAGCTTACAGTTGACAACGTGAAGTATAGCCTACAAGAAATGTATTAAAAATTGTTGTAACCGTTACCACTATTTTTATTTTATTCTTTTTATTTATTCCTTCTATCCTCTGACCTGCACTACATTATAGGATAAGTCAAAAATTTAGTTCACGTGGAATGTGATTACTTAAGGCAATAACAAATCATGTTTCAGTAGTGAGTTACAATACGAGTTAATTAGAAATTATTAACTAGTCTATTATCTCATGTTTCATAAATATTAAAATAGTAGAAATTACAATGCATACATATTAGGTAAGTTAGGCTCACTGATTAAAATATATCCATCAAGTGAATAGAATGGATGTGACAGTAGAAAATTTTAAAGTTTATATTTGAAGTGCTTAGGATTATTGTGACAGAGGTATTTTAAGTTAGTAAACTATTTATTGAATAACATCATTACCAATTGCAGGCCTCAAAGTCGGTCACTTTTTTTGCTTCAAGTCACTATTTTTGACCAAAGTCACTTTTAGTCACTGTTTCTGAAAATTTTCACTTTTTTAAAGTGCTGAAAATGGCTTGAATTTTTTGACAACGAAATTGCCGCAAAAAAATTATATTGAGATAATTAAGGGAAGTAAATACAATTTTTAGTTTGTTTTATATTTATTTGTACCGTATTTAGGCTTCACGATGACTTTCGTCTTGAACTTGGTAAGCTAGGCAACATTGTAAGATTGTCTAAGCTTGGGGAAGGTGTGTCTGGAACTATAGTTACCATCATGGTGATGGTTTCAGGTAAAGGTAGTCACCACGAAAATACCCAACTCTGTTTGAAATCGCGAAATTAATAATTGTGTGCGAATTCATGAAAATTTTGCAATTTTTTGCGTGTTCCGTAGTAAGACATGTCTTTGATTCAATATGTCTATTGTATGTGAATCGACAAAATCAATCTTCCACTGCGAAGAGTTTTGAGGGTATCGAAATTGACTGGAATATGTGGAGTGTTTAGGTTACGTAATGCAACGTGTTTGTTTATCCTGGTAGGTTGTTAAATGTTACCTGGTTTATTTTTGTTTGTCATATGTAGTGATAAAGTAAATACTGTACTTTTAATTAATAAGGCAAGAAGATTTAAGAATTACAAATTTGACATTTATAATGACGTGACGTTAATTTTACTAAAATTTGTCTCTCTGGGGAATAGCATTAAATTTTCTTCACGAATAGCAAAAAATGCAAGAAACTATTGACATAATCCAGCATAAAGTTTACCGGTGGCAAGAAACAATGAAGACAACGAGGATCAAATTATTCTGTCTTAAATCTGAAATATAGAGGCGGATCACAAATGTGTAGGTTATTCAAAGTTATAAATTCTTAATCGCTTTGTTTGCCTCTTGAAATTATTAACAGGCCCTTACAGATGCTATTTTGAAAAATACACAAATAAAGTTGTCTCACAGTTTTAAATTGTTAGGTGTATAAAACATTGGAAGGTCAACATAAAGTCATTGATTGCACTTTTTTTGTCCATGAAATATCTGATTTTACCGTTGGAAAAATTTTTATTTCTTGTGGTTATTAATATTGTTTTATAAACATATTCTCATTATTCCTTTCATTTGTATTTAATGATTTTTAGGTCTATACAACACACAGACTAAATGTTCACACATTCATGTAGATTTTCTACAATTAAACTCACTTACAGATTTATAATCAAATATTTAACTAAAGTAAGATACTTTGCATACATTCAATTCTGCGACAATAAATCTTGACATGTCAAAATTAGTCAAATGTATGACAAAATTACATGAAAAACAGTAAAAATGTTAATGAAAGAATCATATTAAAATGGACAAAATCATTAAAATATTTTTACAGAAAACAGATGTGCCTAGTGGGTCATTCCATGGAAAATCACCCAAGGTTGGTTGCTGACCCATTTTGAAAAAAATTTGAAATTTTGTCACACATAATGTACATATTTCAACAGTTCAAACCCAAAGTTATTGATTTTTATCTGCCCTCATTTTGATTTTACAGAACAAAATGGCCGGTACCGTGTACCAAAATTTACATTTTCAAGGGTTTTTGTATTGTTTAATATCTTGATATCCATAAAAGAT
>PNEQ01000874.1:11431-66488 GCA_003012365.1 Medauroidea extradentata
TCGACGTCACCAAGATGTCTTCACCAGTCTCTCTCCACAGGCGTAGCACCTTCCTCTAGCACTTCCAATAGCGAACTCTCTTCAAATGTGCCGATTCTGTGCTTTTATACTAGCCCAGACAGTCGGTTATTCCCCGCATTACAGGGGTCTAAAAATAGATATTTCATCATGTTTCGGATATGCTAGCAGTCACGTAGGCTACCCTCGAAGGGTTAAGACGCAGTTGGGACAGGTATCTATGATGTAGGTGCGGCGGTTTTCCCACTATGAGCCACCCGGGCTTTGAGTCATCGGCCAGCCCTCAAGGTGTTACGAAACAGCCGCCGACCACTGGCCTCCAGGAACATGGCACGCAACACTACTATAAAAAAAAGCCCTTATCACATGTGTAGAAAACTATTAAATAACCTACCACAGCCTTTGCAAATAGCTGACCGTTTCACACACTTAAGAAATTCAAATCACTATTAAAATCATATCTAACAAATGCAGCATTATATTCAGTTGATGAGTTTTTAAATATAAATTCCAAACACTGAATTATAGCTATAAATACATAAAGCTAACCATTGACTTATGTATAAAAAATTGTTTGATTTCCAGCGGGGTTGGTTTCTGAATTTTCGCACGTGGGAATTGTGTCAGACTATGCAATTGGTCGGCCGGTTTTCTCAGGATGTCCCATTTCCCCACCCTTCTCATTCCAGTGCTGCTCGATACTCATCTCATGTCACCTCTCACCAGTGCTAAAGACCTAGATGTTAAGCACTGACCAAATTCTCTCTCTCATTGCATGCTTACGGCTTACATGATGGATCATAATATGGCACGTTAATTAAACATGTCTTATGTATGTGTGAGCTTGTTCCATATTAAGTGATATGTGAGACATGAAGTCATCTTAATTCCAGGCAAACTGCTTTGAAAATATATTCAAAACTTTTAAGCATAATCTTTTTGCAAGCTAAATTTATCATCGCTTCTATGGTAATTCAGATTCATGCCTGTTAAAGCCATTGTTCCTTCAATAGATTGTAAATGTGGCCAGTGGAACTTCTGGAAGGTCATAGTATGACATATCAGCATTTATCTTCAAAACAGAAAACAGAACCTGATGATGCAAGGATGTTGCTATCTGCTGGTGTCTGGTAGTAGCTTACATGTTTGGTAACTAGAATCTCTACCAGCCCATCTTGTTTGACTCATCAAGTTCCTATTTTCCAAGTGTGTAGATCATTATGAATTTTTATGCTCGCATACGGAGAGCCACTAGACGGCTGCGAGGACTTGTGTCATTTTAATAACAGTTTCATATTTGTGTTTTTCAGTAATTGTAAGTTGTATTACTAAATCCAATTACAGCATTAATATACTCCACCAGAAGCATGTGATTATTGTTACATAAAAGGCGGTGTTGCTCCACTGCATATGTGCAGTAAATTGATGTAAATTTTCGTTTTTGCATTTAAGTGGTGGTGTACCAGACAGATTTGGTTGTATTTTTTTGGTACTGATGTATTGAACACTCTTTTTCACTTGCAGGGTCTGTTTCCAAAGATCTTCGCCAGTTTCTAAACACAAGGTTCCAGAAGGGTTCGGCTGACCATGAGCTCCAGAACACCATTAGAGATAATTTGTATTTACGAACAGTACCTGTTACAACCAGAACACCCCGCGAAGGTGAAGTCAATGGTGTCGATTATACGTTTCTCACCTTAGAGGAGTTTACTGCTCTAGAGAACAGTGGTAACCTTCTGGAGAGTGGAATTTATGAAGGTGAGTGAAGACCTTGAATTGAAGTATTTCTTTAAATAACTTTGCATAGTCGAACCCTATCACTCTTTACATTGTATGTGATTTTTTACTTTGCCTATAAACACACATTTGCAAGAATGTGAGGAGGCAAGAATCTTCTGGGAAAAACCTGTTTGTCAAAGTGTGTGGAAAAGTTTATATACTCTTCACGATAAAGGGAGCCTTTTTTGCTTTTTGGAGCAAGTCTTGTCATGAGTAATAGTATAAAAATGCAATATATGGTGACGTTAAGGGGGAGGTGATGGTAAATTTTTTAATTTAGGTTTTGCTTTGATGTGTTGTTAACATTATTGGTAAGGCATAATTAATGCCAAAAAAGTATTTTAAACATTTTTAACAAGGAATAAACAAAGATTTCCAGGAAAATAATTTGCCTTTTGAGCAGTTGCTTCAACTTGGTAAGTACTGTATTTTTTCCCATAAGATTTAATTTTCTGATTCAGTCATGTTGTTAACTATGCAATGTCCCCTTTACTTTGCATTTAAGTAGCAGTATAATACTTATAAAAATTGACTTTATTTCTTAGTGTGCCACTAGGTCACAAATGTGTCTCGGTAGATGTAATGTTTGCACATAACTTTAATTAAACAACAATGTGATATTCTGCAGTGTTTCTATAACACTAAGCTACTAAAAGATCCACTATCCATGTATTGCGTGATGAACAGAATGATTTGCCGTATTGTAATGTGTGATGGTCGCCGGTTGTATGGTTGCCCATTGAAATGTTGCTGATTAGTGCTGCCCTCTACCAGGAGTGAGGGAAGTGTCACAGTCCAGGCAGATAAGTTGCTGGAGCTGGCGGGAAGTGAACTATCTATATCACCCCTTCCTCCCTTGGCGCACATTGTGGATACCTAGACCCGTCACATCTTTCGCCACAGTGTTTCCAAGCCTACCACCGAGCTGAGCTACGCTGGACGCTGGGAAGATATGCCTAGTCCCTTCCCTTGCCTTGCACGTGGCGACAGCTCTGGCTCCACACGGGCTGATGGACAGGTAGACGCAACGTGATTACTCAACGCAGCACATGTAAATGCTACAATAGTCGTTTGCGATCTCTAACGCAGTATTACGTTAAACAGAAAAATAAAAGTTCCTCAATGAAAAATTATATTTTCAAGGCAATACATTTGTACATTCATAGGCTTTGTTTAGACAAACATTGCTTCAATTACAGATAATCATGTTGGATTAAAAATGACTGAAGTTTTAATTGAATATTATAATGTCTAGTAAAATTTTTTTAAATTCCTGCATACAATCATCGACTGAAAGATAAAAAACAAGGACGGATACTTTTTCAAAGTTTTCACCATAATCTTTACACGTTTATTTTTATTTCTTTTAAACTCTTAACACTTTTGAAGTAAGCCTTTTGTTAATACTATAAGTTGCTACACTATAGCACAACTCAATTCTTTTCCTTTGGTAAATATTTAATTCAGAATAATTTGTTTCCCATGAACGCAGGTATGTGTTGTTTTACACAATTTTGTTATATGAGATACTGAGTTGAATAGAATGAAAATTAGAAAATAAATTATTCTACACAGCCTCTTAATTAACATTCAAAATGTTAAAACAAATAATCGTAAGTCTTGTAATTAATTACTTCACTTAGTAGTATTGTGTTTCAAGTGAAAATGAAAATTTAATCTGATTCATAATATTGGCCCTAGGACTAGTTATATTATGTTAATTATATTTTAATAGTTGTTTCCCAAGGAATAAGGAAATGCTCGGTGGCTCAAAACTGGATTACGCTGAATACTGTTAGAACTGGAGTGTTTTACAAACTGGGTTGGGAATCTTGGCGAGTGAGATGAGCGGTTGCCTGCATGGGTTGTGCCTCCTGATAACTTCACTTTTGTTCTGAAATAAACACAGGCTGACATTTCGTTTTTTTTGTAAGGTGTTCCTCCAGCGTGCAAGAAAACATCTTGCTGGGCATAATCAGTATGTTTCAAACATGTCGGGTACAGGACTAACGAGCTTGAAATTTTTAAACTTAAAAATTGCATTAAAAATACTAAATGTTACTGAAAGAATATACTGGAAGTCATAACATAATAATAAATAGCAATTCTAAAATTATTGGAAAACAATATGTGAAAAACCTAATGTGGATAACATATTTCTATTGTACTGTAGTTTGATGCTGTCATAATTTCTTAAGAGTTCCGAATTTTCTTAAAAATAATTAAACAGAAATATTAAATTTTTTTCAGAATATACCTCTCACTGCTATATAACTGATACTTGTAACTTGTGTAAATTTTACTTCTTGTACTTACATTGCAGTCTACCATTAATTATTATGTGTGTGTATGGTTGTTGAATATTAACCTATTGAAACTTTTAATAGGCCCTAATTATAAACCTACTAACTAATCTAAAATGCAGATAATGTGAGTAATGTAAACAGTTTCAAAGTGTTGGTAATTTTTATCTCACACAGTATTCATACTGGTATTTGGTAGGAAAAAGTGTAAAATCAGAGGAATCATAACTTTAAAAGTATATGGAATTTAGTTATCTCAAAGCATTCTGTATCATGGATGCTCTCAAACTGAAAACTGGTTGTTACTTGGCAAACAAAATGAAGTTAAGTATCTTTGTGTACTTCACTAAAATTGTGTAACTAAAATAAGTGTTTAAAATTAATGCAAACTTGCTGAAACCTTTTTGAACTGTAAGTAAATGTAACACGAACAGTGTAATGAATTATGAACAAATATTAACAAACATCAATGCTTCTCTTCCTAAATTTTTGTAAAAGAATTATCTAAGATGTACAATTGTACTTTCTTCTACTGCATAGTTGGCAGAATTTTTATCGGAAGTTAATGTATTTGAAGATGCAGTTTTGACATGTTATTTTCATACATTTTTTGCTATAGGGTTTAGGAGATTAAAATAAATTATGATATTCAGTTGCTACATAGTATGGTAAACATTCCTGTAATTTAACCCCATACCCCGTAACAAGAGTATTCAGCTGAATAGAGACAAAGACCAACCCTACCAGTAAGTGTACAATATGATAAATGATATATTAAATATGTGCCACAATATATTATGTATTTGCAAAACGTTTACAAAAAAACTTTTAATAGCTGCTGTTTGTATCCAAAGAATCCTTAAGCAGCTTACGTAAATCAAGTGTAACGGGCAAGAACATTTAATAATTAATTTGTCAAAATGTAAATTACAATTACATATTGAACGTAAATCTGCAGGGTGCTCAAGGTATCTCACAAAAATATGCCTGAAATATTCCTCTACTTTAGTGTGCACAGCTGTTTTTATAAAACGTGCATAATGGGACTGCGTCGGTTTGTTTTTATAACACACCGGCCCACTCCAACAATGCATGTACACTAATAAATAAAATATTCCAAATCCAGTGGTGAACACAAAAGTGCACTTCCTGTTCAACTTAACTTTTAACACCACTGTAAATAGTCGGAAGGACAATCCAAATCCTTATTCCGACTAACATATCATTCAGCAAATCTATTTAATATTACTGGAAAATTGGCATATCTAAATATTAACATGAGACAACCACATTTGACATACATTGAGCACTCGGCACACAAAGACAGTGAACACAATTCAAGTTACCCTGAGACAAACTTAAACAGAACTGGGAGCTAATGAGGCCGGTCACAACTTTATAAAGCCGAACATTACCGCCAGGAGCGCTGGCCACACAAAGTACCACTCAAGTCAAATATACTACCCTCTTCACGAGGCGCACAACCTCAAATCTCCAACTGCCAAAGTCAAAACAGTATCTTGTAGATATCAATATTGTCAAAATTGTCATGACATCACTAAGTCCAACTGAATAGCGCATCGTCTGCGCAGACCGTTGCACAGTTGTAAACTGTCAGAAGAGTGTCATATTCCACAAGAGACAATATTTCAGTATTTGTTGGTAGTAGGTCTTAGTATCTCTGTGGCAGCGAAGTCATTAGGGACTGAATTATTGGCTTGGACTGCTGGGAATGGGAAATTAATTGGTCAAAGCCTGTAGTTAGGAACCATCATGGCATGCACATGGAGTGATTTTATACAATAAAATAATCAATGGTTGGTATGTAATACGGCTAGTCATATTTTATTAACTGTCATGAAACTTGTCACCATAGTTAATTAGGCTACATGTTGATTAACAATTGAACTACAGTCAAACCTCTTTAATACAAACCTGAAGGGACCAAAATTTTGGCTGTTTGTAATAATGAGGTTTGTATTAACAGGTGTTCACTAAAACCTTAAAATGTTTCAAAAATTTTGGTCACACTGTTTATCCCCACAAATAAAATAGTATTTTCACCACAATGACTTCCTTTTACTTGAGAACTTTTTATTGCATGGTTTATTGCATAAACAAAATATTTATTAAACATTAAAGTACATAATTACTTCATTTCTTGTCCTATTACAAGGGGAATAAAAATCGCTTTGTATAATGAGAACTGCGTATTAACAGGGTTTGTATTAACGAGGTTTCACTGTATTGCCATCAGGTAAATAATTTATTCCATTCTACAATATTTGTTTTCAAGGTACCACATTTTTCGTTTGTCAGTGGCAGCCTAAAAAATTACTGTGCATACAACCAACTACAAGTAAATATAATTTTAACTCTAGAAGGGGTCGTACAGAGCCAAGATTTCTTGGATGTTAACAACACTGTCGTTTCCGTAATGAGCAGGCTGGGGGAATCCTTAAATCTATAATAACTGGAAGTTGCTAAATATTGGAAATGCTTCGTTACATTGCCATTGTGATATAAGAATTTTTGAGCCTTTATTATTATTTTTGGCACGGTACAACACCTGGAATTCAATAGCTTAACATAATAGGAAAAACTTCTCCTTCATTGTATAAATTTTTGTAGTTCATAATTATCTGTGGACTCCGAGCTTTTTAAGCTTTTGCATGCAGCAGTTGTTGTCGTCTTTATTTTGTACCTAATGAATTTTATTTTTACTTACCGTTATATGTATGAGAAGAATTGCCATTTCCATTAGGAGTGATGTAAACAAGTTCACTTCTTAAGTTTTTTATTTAGAAATATATTATATTTGTTTTGTATTCCGGCTGAAATAGAGCTCCAAAATATGTTGCTTCTCAACATGGATAATGTATTTCTAATATAAAATAAATATTTAATGGGGCTTATTTAATTTAAGAAAATGGATGTAACTGTATTTCCCTCGATTTGGTCTTGAAAAATGTTTACAAAATGTGTATTAAATATATTATGATCCACAAAAGCTATGTTTTACATTTTAAAAATTTGTTTTTGCTTTAATATATATATATATGTGTGTGTGTGTGTGTTTTTCGAAGGAAATAAAAATGTAAGTTTTTTTTTTGTAAGGTTTCTTACATAGTGCTGTTTTTTTTCTGTTTTCAATACATTACTACACAAAAAACCTTAAAGGTTCTCAAATGGTTGTATTACGCATTTCAGACGTTCTTAAAATTTGTATGGAAAATTTTGCTTACGTTACATATACTACCGAAATGAGAGGTACAGTCTTGGCATATACTGTATAATCGGGGAATATGACTATCGAATTAAGAAATTTTGGCTATCAGATCAAGGGTTATTTGTATAGCCTGTTTTAAAAATCTGCTTTAAAAAATCATTTATGCAATTTTATTCGTACAAGTTTGTAAACAAAACGAAAGATTAGGAAATTCATCCTTTTAATATTTTTTTTAATATTTATTTCCTTAAATTGAACTCCATGTGGTTTACATTGGTACTTTCTATACTTTAAAGAAGGTAAATCTATTTTGTTAATTTGAAATAACTTGCTTGATGAGATACTCATTTAATTTGATATATTATGCAATTATTTGATAATATGGAAGTCTGAAGTAGTTTTTTTCCCCACCAAACTGTTGTGTAGACAGATGGTGTAATACCCTTTTGAGTGTCTTGTATTCCAATATAAAGGAGATTATAATGTCATCCCGAAATATAATCTTGACATGCCCTAGCTTCACATCTACGGTGCAAAAAATGTTTGCATATAAGCCAGCAAGGTATTACAGTAGAATCCTGTTTCTCAAGGGACGGAAAAAATGGGTACATTATAAATGGGAAAACATTATAACAGTGTAATTTCCTATTACAAATCAGTTTTAGGGACCAAATGAAGGCAGCATTATAACCAGGAAATCGTTATAAGTGGGAACACTGTAAGAGGGTTCTACTGTATTGTTGAAATTATGTAGACTACTATTCACTACCAAGATATAAGATTATATGAAGTTAATTGTTCTAAAGTAGACTGCTTTCACCGTTACTTCAACTCAGTGTAGACCAACATTACAATATCAATTTGCCACAAACAGGACTGATATGTAACTGTTGAAGCTAGAGCAACGTGAACATAGATTTAATCCGCACACTCGCGTGACATGAATATTAAAATACTTTGTTTACCCATTATTTCAGTAACATTGTGACAAAGGCTCAATATCCAAGCTTCCGTCCTCCTCTTTTATTCAATTGTCTGGCATGTCTATGATTTTATCCATTACTATGTTTACAGTGCTACTTACTTCCCACATTTTATTTTATGCTGACACGATGTGCTTAATATTCATAGCACACACAATTTAACAGAAGTTATCTTATGCAACAGTGCTTCCACACATGTAATCTCGTAATTTGAAGCTACAAAACCTTAAATGTGGCCAAAACAATTAAAATTTGATTTAGCATCAATATATTGTCAGGCTATTCTTTTAAAACTGGGGACAAATAAAATGAATACGACAAAAATTACAGAGGAAACGTAACAGCACAGGGGTAGAGCAAAATTCGCTTGATAAAAATAACTAACTTCAGAAATTAATAAATAAACTTTCTTAAAGAACTCAGACAACTGTGAGAGGAATTAATTTAATGACTGGGAATTCGAATATTAGCTATCTTCCTGTACAGGAAGTAGACATATGGAATTTCAAATACTTAATTACCACTTAAAATTAGAACACCAGCGTTTCTACACTACTCTTTCCTTTACAACCAATTAACGTATGAGGGCACAACGTCAACTCTAAACCAGACGTTACAATTTAAACAAATTAAAAAAAATTTCGTACTAAGGTACAGACGAAAGGTCTGTGGACTGGTTCGCGGCCTTGATGTTCCCGACTTAAGGCTTTTATTTAAAACATTACTTACTTCTACGGTTTACATTAACATTATTTGGTACTGTTACGACTACAACTTTAACTAGATAGCAGGGTGGGGCTGGAGCCCCACCCAGCAGTGATTTACTGACTTAGCTCTCTCTGTGAAGTCGACTCGCTGGGAAGGTCTGACTCTGGCAATGATGTAGACTACAATGCCCCCGCAACCAGGCGACCGACGCCCTACAACAGCCCCACCCCTCGTACGTTGCGGCACGACCAGTCAACGAAAACCCGCCTATAATTGGCGCACTACTGGAGTGTTTACCCCGGGAACGCCCCAATTTCGCAACAAGAGTTAAGCCAAGCGCTTCCAAAACTGCAAACTATCACGACGACGACACTGGGTCTGCTGCCCCAGCCGCATTTCGCAACAATCGGTCAGCATTGGCCCGCTTCTGACGAATTTCTATTGCAACAGACGACCCACGCTTCTTGGTTCATTAAATTTAGACGAAGTTCAGCGCAATGCGCCTGCGATAATAAAACTCAAAACTTTATAGCTCAGCGACAATACATCTAACCTGCCAGTATCTGAACTTTGGGTTATTATTTTCTTTACAGCCAAACTTGGGTGCTGCTAAGATAACTGAAACTGTTCAACACTATCTCTTTCTCATTACTTGTACTGGGATTGGAATTATCTGGCTGGTCACCTTGTAAAAGAACAGTATGCATCTTAAGTATTTTAGAATGCTAAGCAGATAATATCCTTAACTTTAAACCAACAAACATGAACAAGTTCATAAAAGCACACTTCCTGTTATTCTTAAGGCCATGCTCTCGAGTTTATTTTTTTTTTTGTAGCAAAATTAATTTTTACGTCTAAACAAGAGAAGATATAAAAAATCTGTGTGGCAGCTTTGTTTATAATCCTCTCCATGTTGGCTGTTTTTTCAAGGCAGTGAATACTATGGCTTTAACTATTTATTTAATTAATAAAATTCTGGTCAATAAACGTTTTAGTCAAAACCGTATAATTTCTTGCTTTAAAAAAATTAGCGATCACAGCAAAAACCATTTTAAAAAAATCTGTCAAACTGTTTTTTTATATCTGCTCTCGTTTGAGCTTAAAATAAATATATTGATCACATAAACATTAGAAACTAAAGGGCAGTATGACCTTAAGTCACTAATTTTGTAATTTCTACATTGATAAATTTAGACGAATCAGTATTGTTTAGATACACCACCATGTAACAGATGTTCCATTGACTATGGTTACATAAAGATTATTTAACTAACAGAAAGAGAAGACAAAAATACTGATAAACTTAAATTTATTTCATTCCTACTATACATATCAACAATGACTACAGACAACAACCAAACTAAAAATAGCTGTTTCGACAATGCAGAGAAACCAATTATTTGGGTGCTAGCAAACTTTTGTGTTCATGTAAAATGTTGGTGTTAAAAGCTCTTGATGGAGCATTTCATGCTTCCTGAAGGAACATCTGGCAGTCATAATGGGCATGTCAGCATTAGCCTTGAATTTTCTGGAAAGACATGTATATTAATAATAATGCCATATTTCAAACATACTATATCTGAAAGTTAAAGTGAAGAAAATTTCTGTAGAAAATACAATCTCCTCTTTCCACTAACAACCATAATGACCAGTTGACTGTGTTGTGTACTTCTGTTTTAACAGCAATTTAACAAATAGACATTTGAAACCAATAACTTCTAATGAACCTTATGCTAGGTATATAAAGCAATAACACTGAAAAAAATTCACAGACGAGGGAGACCGGAACCATTTATTATAAATTATCTTCAGATGCACCTATTCACAGTGCTATAAGGAATATACAGTGAAACCTCGTATTTGCGTTACCGTTATTAAGTTTTCCCGCAAATTGCACTTTTTTCTTCAGGTTCCGTTTGTCTGCCATTTAGTGCAATGTTACAATTTCCCGCATATCACATCATCAAAATTTTATTTTTCCCGCTGTTTACGTTTTTCGCACACGTTTTCGCCATCCAAAGACAATAAAAACACGAGATTTCAAAGTCATAGATGACGAAGAAAGGACATCTAAACTGGTTTGGAAATAGAACAAAGAAGAAACAGCACAACGAGGTTGGTGATTACGTGCAAAGTCATAGGAGAGTGACCATGATTGCGAGGAATGCTATCGCTTACGATGCAATAAATTCAAGATGGTGGCAAGAAAATTGCTGTCGCTAGTGCTATTGATTGTCTCGGATGCTATCGGCCGCTGTATTCACGTTGGCAACATTGATGCCTTTTTTTCTTACGTTCGTTTGTATTTGTAAGCGCAAATAACGGTAACTTAACCTAAAATTTTCGAAACGTGTTTGCAAATGTTTTATTTAAACAGTTGTGTTTTAAATCATTTCCATTTTAGTGCAGCATGATTTAGGTGGTTATAAAACGGTAGTATAATAAAAAAAATAGCGGACATTTTTGATAAACCAAACATAGATACTCAAATAATGGGGAAGTGTAATGAGTTCGTGGAAACATGCGTTGATCTGAATAAAGAACTTTACATTCCCATTTAAATGTGTACTGTTTTTGTCTAAATTCGTGACAGCATTTGCAATAACAGTATATTCAATTTCGATATTGGTAACTTACACTGTATCAAATTTTATGTGGCAAAATATGATAAATGTATAGCTTGCAAGAATACTATCACTTCGATTTTACCTGTAGAGACTTTTTCAAGCAACATGAAAACAAAAGTACTAAATAAGGTAAGCGGAATGGTTTTTTTTTTTTTTTGAGATTTCCCTTAATTTACACTTTCCCGCTATTTATACTTTTTTACCCTGTCCCCGTGAGAAGTGTAAATAAGGAGTTTCACTGTAGTGGCTTAAGCAGTACGTTAAAATATTAGCTACTGTACTGATATTAATTACTGAGCAAGCCAGTTGCAGCTCGTACGGCATTCTGCAATTTAGACTTCGACTTCTGCTAGGCTACCAGAGTAGTAAAAGCCTTTAACACCATCCAACAATTGTGCAGAATTAAGGCGATGCAAACTCTACCAATGCATAACAAAATCCAGCAACCACCAGGCTTCATTCAACCTTGCAATAACCATGCCAAGTTTCTCCACATTCAATTCAGCAGCCCACTTAATTTTGCCTCCAGGCTGCTAGGTAAAATCAATTACTGCCTGCCAACTTACTTGTGTATCTTCACTTCTATAGCATTTTTAGTTACTAAGCTGTCTTTGTTATTCATCATTCTTATTATCTCAGGTATGAGTCATTTTTAATGTAATGTATAATAATAAGGCTTGAAGTTGTTTACATATATGCGTAGGACCGTCATGTTAATCTGAGTTCATGAATATAGCTTTGACAGAATCATTTTACATGTTCTAGTACATTTAAACATGGTGAAGGGTATGGAAAATGAGTGCTTGGGTCTGGACTCCTCGGGAGGGGTCAGGACTCTGACCTTATACAAAAGCAAAAATTACAATTGAAATTGGGAATAAAATATACTATGGAATTGTGAATCATGTAGGACTGGCTGTATCCCTTTATGTAACTAAAGGTCTGCTGTGAATTTCTGACAGTAAAGACTTTGTGAATTGTGTGCAGTGTTTTGGGATTTTCTGTGCAGGGAACCACTATGGTACTCCAAAGCCATCAAAGGAACCTCCTGTATCTCCCCCTCAGAGCTGCAGTGTGAATGTCAATGCAAACAGTTTAGGGTTGGCACTGGGTGGCATTTTCCCTGGTGCCCATCCAAGCTCTGAGGGGAAGCGAAAACGAAACCGCTCAAATGTAGAAGCCATGGCAGCAAAAAATATGGAGCCAGAGCTAATTGGTGGAAACATCTTGGTGGGAGATGGTAATTTTTTCTTCTGCTATTTTTATAAAGTTTTTTTAGGATTTGTTGTTAATATTTTGTACCGGTAAATGGTTATAGTGTTATTGTGTATTGTTTATATGAATGATTAAAGTGATAATATTTTATTTTATACACTTAGTTCTAAGATTAGTTACTGAAGTTTGTGTAGGCCTATGCTAGTTACTACCCAGCACATCCTTTATCAGAGAAAATGTATATGCTACCTTATTGTTTAAAAGACATGCAATATACTAAAAAATTCCTAACGTTTAGGAGTAAAGTAGTGTACATTGATGTTTTTTTTCCAGTGGATACCACTTTCCTGACAAGAAACAGCAAACTTATCGTACATCTTCAATCCAGCTGCATAATATACTGAAAATAATTAATCTCCCTGTACCTATGGGTGCATCAGCAAGACTTAATTCCATACTAGATACTGACACTAAGTGCATATAATGAATTTTGGTAATAGAAGCAATGTCTGTTACTTAAAAAGTTATTTTAATTGCTTCATCATCTAGTAGATCTGATAGCATGGTAAGATAACATAATTGCACCAACAAATTTATGTAACAATGAAACATATCCACAGTTCCTAATTAAAACAATTTTTTTAAAATAATAACTGAAAATTTCTTGTATCATAATCAAATTTTTCTTTTTTCTTGACACGTTGTACCTTTCCACATACATCTTCTGCATTATTTGTAGAATTTTTGAAATTTTTGTTTTTGAGTGAAAAAATTTGTTTGGAAATTTTAAATTGAGTATTAATTTTGGTTTTAATGTCGATTTTGGAAATATTGTTATAAGATGTTGGAACACAAATACTTTAAAATTAAAAATGTTGTAGTGTACTTATCTCTACAGTCATCTCTCGGTTTAACGACTCTCAAGGGACTGAAAAAAATTGTCCTTAAATTGAAGGGATTTTTAAACTGAATGATAAAAGTATGTTGGGACTGCAGATGGGACCAAAAAATACAGTTGTTAAAGTGAAAGGGTCATCAAACTGGAAGACCTTGAACTGAGAGATCACTGTATTTGTATACAAATTATTGCAATTAAAAAATATTTGTTTCTGAAAATGCCTCCCGCATGGTCAACTTTGAACACCTATATCTCAAGTGAAAATTTTAAAAAAGATCATTCCACATTTAGTATATTCTCTCATATTTCAACATGTTAACATATCAGGATAATCAGAGATAGTGATTCCCCATTTTAATTTTTGCTGCCTGTCGGGATATGGATTAGGCTGTTATTTAACTATTGGTTCCATCTTGTACGACCTATCATTTGTACCGAAAGTCGCCGACTCCGGTTCACCACACTTGAAGATTTGTTAAATTTACATATCCTGGACTGGCAGTGAGGTTGCTTTGGAGGAACTTGTGCTTGTGCCCTGTGCGCTTAATGGTTTGAACTTCCCGCTCGGACTTCAGCTGTGCTCGGCCGCCGTCGGATGTGCTCGTGTTCGCTCTCCTCTCCTTCCCCCACTTCTCCCTTCCGTGCCCAGCTCAAACATTCCCGTCTGCGAGACAATCTGTCTTCTCCCGGGCCCGACTGTGGGCGGTTGTGTTTAGCTTGCGACCGCGGTGCCACACCTGAGCCGTGTCATCGGTAAGTTCCTTTTGTTTGAGTTTAGTGTTCTTGTTTTTCCGTGTTTTTTCAATTAGGTTTGGTTAATTGTTTGTTTGCGTTGATGACATGTCGAGGGTGTGCTGTCGCGGCCGCGAGCCCTGTACGACTAGGGGTTTGTCCCTATTTTTTAATGGAATAAAGTGGCGCGCGTGTGTCGGCCACAGCAGCTTAGTATTTCTCTCTTAATCTTTTATTGTAATTCTGTATCAACTTCTCAGTGGAGAATACATGTGAAACTGTTAAGCTTTGTATGATGACTTACGTTACATAAATTGTTTTGCCTAGATCTGTCTTTCATAATTGGTAACTTAGAGAACCCTGTGTCATTGTCGTTTGTTTAATGTGTGTTCTAATGGGAAGGGTACTGGTGAGTGGCACTGGGCCTTGGTCGATGCTTAGCAATGCCAAGATTAGCAGCCAGTAACTACGGTGCCTGCTAGACGCGGGCTCACATTCAACAAGATATTAAGTCTGTTGCATACTTAGTCATTAAAATTTTTCGTAGTGAACTCAGTAAAACATTATGTGAGTGTAAAATTTAAGATTGGACTCGCTGAATCAAAATTAGCCATGTTTTTTAGTAAACATGATGTGAAATTTATTTGTATCTCATAATAACAGCTGAATGAATGTTTATATTTTAAATCATTGCTATATGGGTAATTCCTTGATCCTTTTAAATAAACTTAAATGCGTAAAAATACAGAAACATGCAATAAGTGATACAGTACATAAAAGAAAAATAATTTTGTTAAGATTTTTCCCCAGTCTTTCTAAATTATTTTGTATTCACTTTTCTTCACAGCATACACATAATTGCAGTCCATTTCAAACAACTCGACATATCAGGAATGACTGTAAGAACAGCCACAGTGATGCAGTGTTTTAAGTTCTTAAAGTTTTTTTGGCGGGGTGTACTATAAACTTGATTCTTGATGTGCCCCAAGAGAAAATTGCAGGGTTTAGGTCTAGAGTCTGTGATGCCCACTGGAGTAGCATATGGTTAGTGGCCTACGTACTGCTTATCCAAGGTTTTATTTAAGGCATAAGGTACAACTGCAGCACACTGAGGTAGTCACATTCATTTAATTTTGGTGAAGAAGAAGCCATAAACAATTTTGTTGGACTATCCCAGAAGTGCTTTAGAGTCATGTGTAGTGTCTGTTTCCCATATGTGTGCTTGCCAGTAACAGCTATTATGGTTGGGTATGTGGTACCCCGTCATGCTGTTTTTGGAACTATGTGCCAACACAACATACATACGAACTTCTTGTAAGAGTTTTCGAGGAATGCTATTTCTTACTAATATCTCATTGTTTACATGTACCAATTTAATTTTGTCAATGTTTCACTGCCTTTCTCATTATCATGTATTGTATGTTAGTATTAATCTTAGGTCATTGGATCTTACTTATAGTTTTGTTTGCCAGATACTTTTGGTAAGCTTACCGAACTACTTCCATAAAATTTTAGCAGAGGTAAGTAAAACCATTTAGAATGCCATGTGTTAAAGTGAATTTGTTTCTCTACCAGATCCAGTTGGAGGAAGCCGGGAGAACATGCCCATCTTAGCTGCTCCCCCAAATTACTACCGTGATGGTGATGTAACAGACACCTTGCGATCCGATCTTGGACCTTTACCACCAAACTGGGAAAAGGCGTTCACAGAGAGGGGAGAGGTTTATTTTATCGAGTAAGTGTTCTTAAATCATAAGTTCCTTAGACAAGTTTCATAGAATTTTGGTGTGTAATGGTATTCCCAATGTAATATAGCATACACATTTTTAACACTCATTATTAATATGGAGTTGGTGTTCATAAACTGCAGAAAGAGTTACACAGAAACGCTCATTTTCTGTGATTTTTTTTAGATAGGTCAAAACATTTGGCCCATTTTCTGTGATACTTTATTAGATAGTGCAATACATTTGTTCTGTAGAATCTAAAATATTTATTTTTTTACAATTTTAAGTGAATAATTCTCCAGAACTATTAATTTAGTTTATAGAGCAGCATTCACTATACAGTGGAACCCAGTTATATCATACCCACTTATAATATTTTCCTGTCATTAAAGCTACCTTCTCTTGGCCAACAGACATGTTTTTCAATAGAAAAATACCCTGTTATAGAGTTTTCCCATTTGTTAAGAGGCTGCATCACCTCTTTTGTTAACAGTATTTATTTTTGTTTAATAAATGAAATATATATTGAATAACTTGTAATGTTTTGTTATAGAAACATTACATTTTACTATTAGGTGTGTATTATAGGATGAAATCTTTACTGGGAGTTATTTAGTGTTTATTATTTGGTGAGATAGAATTTTTATGCCAAAATTTGAACTAGCTTAATTATTTCATAGTTACACTATAATTTTTCAAATATATTGTATGTAATTAAAGATTAAGTAATTAGCTGTGTCCCTATTGAAATACTTTCAGTTAAATATTGCCAAATTTTTAATTAGGAGGGAATTTAGAAAAAGTCGCTTTGAAGTCGAAATGTCTCTGATCCCTTGATAATTGTTGTAACAGGGTTCTACTGTAATTGATACAATTTGCTATAGTAAAAAAGTTTTATATGAATCTAATTTTTATCTATTGTTGTACTGTAGGTCTGTTTTTGTTTGCATTATGCTAGAATATTTTTTCTATTTGCAGCTCATTACATTCATTTGTGGATTAATAGTACAAATTGGATTCTAATGGCATGTGTTTGGAGTCTGCATGTATATTTTGAGCATTAAAACTTGGTTGATAGTTTTTAGTGTAAACCTTTTTAGATAGAAATCAGCTTATGTAATGCTTCACTTGTTTTATGTTGGTAGTTTATTTATTGCTTTGTTAAGAAAAATATGAGATAATGTTACAGATAAATTTCTTGAAAAAATTTTGACTATCAATAGACAGTTGAAGTGTGACAATTTTTTCTAGGTTTATCTTTATCTTCTGCAGCGTAGCTGTAAGTATGCTGGTGTTCTTTTGATGCAGCACTCATTTGTTAAACACAGCCCAAGGGTTGTGCAGTGCTGACATAACTTACGAAATATTTAAAGCCTGGTTTTGAGGTTCTTTTTACCTACATTACTAAGTTTGATCGTATCCATGGAGAAAAATAAAATTATAATGTTATGTGAAAAAAGGGAACTCCAACTTTATTGCATTAAAGAACCAAGTACATAATTTTCAAGGCAGAGGATGGCCGTTCAATTAAAGGCTAAGTCGGCTGCATGTGCACAGTTGTCACATGTCTGCACATGTGTGTTTTTAAAGGTGTGAAAATTATTTTGTAAACATCTGCAGACTGTCCTTTGATATTTTATCGCCTACTACGCAATTTATGGCAGCTCTAAAGAGAGGTTAAACAGTAAGTATTGTACCACAGCCAACATGCTGTGAATTCTTTTGTTGTTGGTCGCACAGCACAGTGGAGGGCCTCAGTGTACCGTAATGCATCACACAATTGTCGCATCTAATTTTTGAGATGACAGAAATGGTAAAAATACATTCAGTGCATAATCGTCGCACCGCAATGTTTTGTTTACGTTTCTGCATCAGAGATGTTAACTACGCTCAAGTACGACAATATTAGGACAAAATGGTTGCCGCAAGAATCAATTATAGTTTAGTACCCAAAATATTCCATTGGAATGAAAGTGGAACATAGCATTACTAGTTTAATAGTCCGCTATCTTGTGTGTTTGTCTTGCGCGTGGACTTTTCCCAACTGAACATAGTATATCTATGACATCACAAAATAAAAACGAAATTTGTAAACACTGCTACGGTAATAAACTGTAGTGGACACGCAGAAAACAAAAACTTCAAACAAAACGGAACTTAAACTACTGGATTTATTGGTTTTCTTATAACCAAAAGTGCCTATATACCCGTAAACACTGCTAATCACAAAATGTGTTCCCACCAAATGTGCATATTTAATTACGAAACTAACCTAACCTCCAAAGTCTTGTAAGTTATAGAAATTTAGTCATTGTTTCAGAGTTCGTACGCCAATAGTTCTGTCAAAAATATTGAGTGACTTTAATATAAATACGGTTAGTGACGAAAAATGTTGGTAAAAAAATGTTTGTACCACATGACTTTTCCTCGAATAATGGTCGCACTTTCAATTTTTTGCGTCCGATTTGGCAAAAAATATGCAACGATTATGTGCTGAAATACGGTATCAACTGTAGTAAAGATCTTGCAGACCAAGCATTTTATCCCAGATCCCTTTCTTTACCACTTGTAACTACATATTTGGCTCCTAGGTACACAAATCTGCCCGTGTCTCTGCCTAGAGAAATGCATGCGCACAGATGTTGGGTGTAACAACAGAACACTGGTAAGCAGGTCATCAACCAGGAATATAGACAGGTTCCTTTCCTTTCAGTGATTTAAGTCTAAATGAGACTAAAGGCCACTGTAATACAGTAGAACCTCGTATTTACATTACTTTTTAAGTTTTCCCAACTAATTACATCAATTACTGCCAGTCCCGTTTCATCTCCATTTGTCTCTATGTACAACATTCCCGTTCTTTACAACACTCTAGTTCACGTGACAGTGCTGCATGCACACTAGTACTCACAAATGCATTTATCGGTGTACATGCATCTGTAGTTTGTTTTGTATACTATGTCGGGTAACATTAAGTTAATGTTCTGGTTGGCACTAACGAGTCCTACAGAGCTAAAAGACTAGCATTTCCATTTGATGAAAAATTTTACATTTTAAAATTGTGTTGAACCTCCATCTGGGACACGTGTATCCTTTAATTTTCCCAATTTCAGCAAATAAATACAGCCGTAAAAATTGTTAATTTTTTGAAGAGAGTTCTGTGAAGTACGGGCCATTTGCGGAAAAACGTAAAAACATTTTCATGTCAAATTACGATCAACTGAGAAATTATTTTAAGGAATGTGTGGGTGCAAGAATACAAATGTACCAATTAACAATGTTTTTTATCTTCAGAAACAGCACAAGTCATAGCCAGCAAACTGGGAAATTAAAATTTTTGTCCCTAAAATGGTTGGTTAAACTGCTTTAAACACAGACAACCTTGTTTATTGGTCAGTGCAGTTATGTATATTCAATATTTACCACTTACCTGTACTTTTTTTTTACTTAAGTTTATTTGAATTTTTAAAACAAAATGTAGTTATTGGGTGTGGCATCACATGTTTGGGAGTTTTTTTTTTGTGAAAATGGCTTGATACATTTATAATGGCTATATTAATGTTAAGTTATCAAAACTAGTAGGCCCATAAATAAACAGCAGTATCCCCAGGGTGGCGACAGGGTGGGAAAACCGGGAATAGTCAGAGAATTTTAGTGGCCTGAAAAAGTCAGGGAATAGTCAGGGAAAATTCCCCGCCCCATCTCCTTTTTCGGAAATCAAAAAGCAATAGTTAAAATCAGTTAAAGTGAGGCCTACATGAATGGAGTAGCGCGGACTGGCAAGCTTGAAGACGTGTCTGGTGCCTTTCATCGGACGTCACAGTACCATAATCCCGGTGAAGAAAGCCATAAGTAGCTGGGCCGCTGCGTCACATACGCCACTTTTATCCGTAATCTATTCAGTTGTTTACTGCTCGAAGCTTCCTGCTAATGCAGAAGGCTGATAACATGTCCATCTCTGGTCTCTCTCTTAGGTCCCCCTCCCCCAGATGCTTCCTTCTGATGCGGAAGATTAATAACATGTCAGAGTTTTTTTTACGTGCGCTATACTCCCTTAGTGTGAAAAGCTGCTACCGGCTTGTAAAATGATACAGCTATCTTTTGTAACATGAGAAAGCAAACTTGCATCCCGCCATGCAATTTTTCCATGGAATTTTTTTTTGTGTAATCTTGTATGGTATTTATTATTTATTTATTTACAAGCATCACATATACCTACCTCAATATATATTGAGAGTGATTTGTCCAGAGAGAAACATTTCCATTAAGAAAGACACCTAAAAAACAGACAAATTAAGTCATATTACAATAACCACAAAACACATACAATTATGAAGTAAACCCTCGTTTTACCGGGCTATTTGGGGGGGGGGAGGTGTGGTCCGGTAAATCGCGGAAGTACCAAAACCAGCACACGAAAATAGACAAGCCAATATCTTTATAGCAGTGTGATACACGTAGTAACGCAATGTGTTTGTAGTGGTTAAGTCGCTGGAAGTGTACGAGAGGGTAGGTTTGTGCTGACTGGCGGGAGTAGAAAGATAAGCACGCGCCTTTGTCCGCTCATTGAGATAACCAAGGGTTTAGGACGGGGGGGGGGGTAAGAGTAGAAGGAGAGAGACAGGAGGCTGCTTGCTATCAGCTTGGTTTCATGTTACGTTACGTGGTAACATGTGACACGTGAACTTGAGCTACTGCTTTGTATTTCACAGTAAAGTGTTTATTTACTAAATATATAACAAAAAAGTTTCTTTCTAAACTACCGCTGTTTGCATCACGACGACGCGACGCACTATCGTATACCGTGTCTGTGAGATAATAATCTAGCCGCCGTCCTTGATAATTTCTGAAGGGTTGAGCGTGAGAAAGGAATGTGTAGCACTAGTTTGTCCGCAGCAGATTTTATCTCTATACACATCATACATTTACACCACACGAGCGCTGTTGAACATACACTGCCTCGTCATGTAAAGATGCAGTAGCAAGTTTCACGTGTTTCGGGCCAACAGTGCCAATTTTTTTTTTGTTCAACATCTTATTTTAACACATAACTCTTTAACTAGTTTTTTGCTTTACGAATGTCCGACATAGTTTATTTTATGACACCATTTTCATCACACAACTTTGCTACCGAAACACCAGCCTCTTAACTATTATATTAGTTCAAAATTTTTGCTTGATGTCAAAGTTACTCGATTTCTTTTCTGTCCTGTTGCAGACGCCATTTCATTTAAAAAAACTCATAATCTTTATCGCGCACGTACATCAGTTGCGTAAAAAGTTCAAGTAGACACGACAGTCGTTTTTGTCCAGACATGTCAAAACACCGATGAGTGACTAGCTCTGCTTACCTTCTTACGTTACGCGGCTATCTGTGCGCACGCCAGATGTCACTTATCAAAGCACAATAACCGGGTAGGTATTGCGCTGTTGATCATACAGTTTCGTAAAAAATTCAGGTAGACAATCATTCTTGCCCGGACACGGCACGTACCCCAATGCGCGATTAAAAATAGCTCTGCCTACCGTTTTACTCTGCTATCCATGCGCGTGCCTGATGTCACTCACCAAAGCACAATAACCAGGTAGGTCTTGTGCTGCATGTGGTAAGTAGACCTGATGGTGGAATAATTTTGTATCGCCAGATTTTGTCCGATTTTGTCCGTTAAATACGAAGTCCACTGAATGGAGGTCCGATAAAACGAGGGTTTACTGTACTTGGCTTTTTGATTGTAGGTAGTATGTAATCATTAAATATGTTTATTATGGGATGAGAATTTTCTCCACACATAATTTAATTGTGTACTACATGAAATTGTTAATTTAATTTCCCAATGTAACAATTGTATTATTCTGAATTTTTGACATTAATTTAAATGAATTACTTTAGTTGCAACTGTCTGTTGTAATTTTGATTTAATTATTTTATTTCAACATACAGGATTAGAGTACGTAAAGTATATTGTTTATATTGTGTAAACTAGGCTATGTAATGAATCTGTTTCTCCTGAGGTAAGAAGTTTTTTTTAAACAAATATTTTATTCATGTAGTAGGCCTTTTAATTTGTCAATTGTGAGAAGCCATAAGTAGGTATTACTGTAAATTTTTTACAGTCAAAATGTTCTTAAGAGTTGTAACTTTCAGTTCTAATTTTTATATTATAATAGGCATACTTAATAAACTTGCAAAAATAGAGCACACAAATTATGTAGTTGGTGTGTTTACTATGCAATCAGTGTTTTCTGAGGCATGTATTTTTCATGCAAATATCACAAATCGTAGAAGTATTTTGGTCATACCTAATTGCAGCAAATGGTTTGTCACACAAAACCGGACAATACATGCAGACAAGCAAAAGAGTGCTTTTTGTTGTTTACTTTTCTGTTTGTCTGCATATATTGTCTGGTTTTCTTTGATTCACAGTTTGCTGCTGTGCCGTATATCCATAATATTTATTTGGTTTTTAACTTGCCCCTTTACAAGAATGGTTTAGAAACAACACAAATGTTATATTAGTTGTACATTATAAATTGTACTATGTGCAAAGAGCATTGAATTGGACAAAGAAAAATTTTATTTCTTTTATAAAGCATAAAAAATTGGGTTTAAAAAAATTTATTAGGTCAGGGAAAATTTTCAATTTGGGTGGGAAAAGTCAGGGAATTATATTCCCAGCAGTTTGTAACCATCCTGTGTTCCTCTTTTTACACCATTCAAGGGACCCTGCAAAAATGGTGCAAGTGGGAAATGCAGATAAAGGTTTTGAATAATGCTAAGTTGTGATATTTGAACATCACTTTAGCAAGATATTCTCTTAACTACAGTTGATACATGAGGCCCTCCACTGTGCTGTGCGACTAACAGCAAAAGAATTCACAACATGTTGGCTGTGATAGCACACTTACTGTTTTCTCTCTTTAGAGGTGCCAGAAATTGCATAGTAGGCGACAGAATCTCAAAGGACATTCTGCAGGTGTTTTTAAAACAGTTTTCAGACCTTTAAAAACACATATGTGCAGACATGTGACAATTGTGCACATGCAGCGGTCGTAGCCTTTATTGGAACGGTCATCCTCTGTCTTGAAAATTATGCACTAGTCTTTATTGCAATAATGTTGGAGTGGAGACCTAAAGAAACTGAGTTTGTTGTTATTACTTGAAAAATTTTGACATGTCCTGTTTTACTCAATTAATTTTTTTTCTTTTTGTTTAGCATGTTGCAGGGTTAATTTGTATATTCGGTGGAAATGTACCCTGTGGGAAGTAAGAAGAAATTGCTTAAAAAATGTGACTTCCATATGATGTATACTTGAAGACTATAATTTCTTATGTCCATTTTTTTATTATCTTTAGATTTTATTTCTTACTATATTTATTCAAAGTTTTTATTGGCAGTATTGCTTTATTTGTCTTTTACTTAAGTAATTTGTTGAGTTTATTTTATTTTTTGATTTGTTATATGTATTTGCTAGCCATAATTCAGGAACATCACATTGGCTGGATCCACGCCTTTCAAAATTTCAGAAGAAATCTCTGGAAGAGTGCCTTGATGATGAGTTGCCTTATGGATGGGAGAAGATAGATGATCCCCATTACGGTACCTACTACATAGACCATGTGAACAGAAAAACTCAGTATGAAAATCCAGTGATTCAAGCCAAGCAAGCTGCTCAAGATTGTGGAGGTAAGAATCTCATCTACCAAAATACAGCCTCATGTCTAACTGTACTTTGAAATCTGTTGTAAGACGTCATAATATCATACTTGAGAAACATAGCCACAGATGCTATATAAGTTTTGATTAGTAAACATGGCGGCAAAGTCGATTTCCACAGTAATATTTACAGTAAATAAGTAGGGACATGCAAATTTTGCATTTTCGATAACGCGATTTTTTACGCGTAATAAAGAGTTTTTACGCGATGAAACCTTTTTTAAATTTTTTGTTAAATAACATTCTTTTTCACGTAAATATGTCTGTGTGATTGGCTCACGGGGTAGCATACGGTCTGAATGTAGGCGAGGGGAGTGAAGCCAAGAGAGGGGAGAGGTAGCCACCAAATTAGCCTGCCGCCATACTGCTTTAACCTCAAAAGTATACATCAGTCTGGTAATATTTTTGGTATATTATTGTAGTATGCTCTTTAATTGATGTTTTAGGTTGAAAACTCTATATTTTAGCCCTGTTTACACACCTCCTAACTAATATTTCCTTAATTTTTTAATTAGTCGGCCATATTGATACCAGCCATGTCAAGCGTTTGTTTGGTTACAATTTCCGGCTACATGCTCCATCTGGGACCTTCTAACATCTTTGGATCGACTACACCGAACGTATACAAACTTTTGTAAAACAGCATTACATCATAGATAACCACATAATGTGCTAACAAAAATACAAATATGTGCTATAGATATTGCAGTAATCAACCAGTGTGGGCTACCGTTGGACAGAAAACGAGAGTCATTATGGGAGTTGAATGTAGGGTAAAATAACACCATTAAGTGCGCTGATGTTGCGTGCAATTAGTTTTGCATTTATATCGCCGAGTGTTGTCATAGTACAAACGTACTGCTCTATGGTGTGGAGTGAATTGTTTATTTGTGTACGTCTGGCTTTCAAGTGTGTTTACAAATGTGGTTATTCCTGTGTATTTTAATAACTGCACGAGTCACGCCGTATGTCAGGCTGTGCGACACCTTCATAACTATGCCAAAACCCCCAACTACAGCCAAAATACGTGAAAATGAATTCTGTGCCACCGGATTGTACGCAAGTGATGAGAGGACATTATTGTGTATCCTGCAATACTACCATCTCTTGGGAAAGGAAAGACACCTGTACTAAACATGTAGAATGCGAAAAACATCAGAAACTTGCTTCAACCAACGAAAAAAAAGAAGACATCTAAATCAGCAGTATTACATGCTGCGAAAAAGAAAAAGGACAATGCACAGGAACTGGCAAAAGATACTGTGGAAACATTTATCAAAGCTAATATACTGCTGGCAAAACTGGATGACCCAAACATCTGAGGCTGGATTCATAAATGAGTTGAAGAAAACAATGGTGAAAATTTCTCCTTGTTTCCTATGCCAGTAATAACTCGATGGAATTCTTGGTTTGGAAGTGTTTATCTTGCATATTACTTTGAATTCATAGTAAAATTTTGTAAAACTAATGAAATGAACCAGCGTTCTGCTTCACTTGAAGGAACTTGACATCTTCCTCAAGGTCATTGTCTCTTCCTTTCGTGGGGCTGAGAAACAATTTCGAGTTGTACTAGTCTTGTAGCTTTCATAGATCTTTCCTCCACAGACAGAACATATGCTTTTGTGACGTCATAACGTAATGCTGCTGTACTGTTGCTTGCGATGGCATGTTTTGTCCGTGAAAATTTGGACATATTGTAGCTACGCCTGTCACCTTATTTATTAGGTGTGACATACTTTCTGTTTTTCAACTCTTATCTTGTCACGTTCAATTTTACACATATTGAAAACTTCAGTCTCTAACAAGGATGTCTGTTAACTATCATGAACTGGTTACACTAGCAGGGATGTGGAACATTAACATTCATCACGTACAAAATAGCTGCGAAAATAGCATAAAGGTGGCAATTGTTATGTGACACTAGTGCTAAATTTTAGTTGTATCTTCTAAACATGCTGTTAGCGCTGTTTTCTTACGCCACTCAGCAAAAAAGATGCATGTTTATGTTTATACATTCAGTTTTTGAGGTTGTAAGTATGCTGAAAGAAGTAATACCATATTTCACCGCATAATTGTCACATATTTTTTGTCAAATTGGATGCAAAAAAATGAAGGTGCGATTATTATTAGAGGAAAATTTCCAGTGGTAGAAAAAACATTTTTTAAACCAACATTTTTCGTCAGTAACCCTATTCATATTAAAGTATCTCAATATTTTTTGCAGAACTATTGACGGATGAACTCTAAAACAATTACTAAATTTCTATAACTTCTAGATGTTGGAGGTTAGGTTAGTTTTGTTCATAATTAAATACACACATTTGGTGGAAACACGTTTTGTGATTAGCAGTGTTTACCAGTAGACACTTTTGATTATTAAAAAACAATATTTTTGTTTTCTAAGTTCTGTTCCTCTTGAAGTTTTTGTTTTCGGCTTCTGCGAGTCCGCTACCGTTTATTACTGTTGCAGTGCTTACAAACTTTGTTTTGCGTTGTCATAGATATACTACGTTCAGTTGGGAAAGTCCATGCGCAAGAGACACACAAGATGGCGGACTGTTGAACTAGTAACGCTATGTTCTACTTTCATTCCAGTGTAATATTTTGGTACTAACTATAATCAACCATTTTGTTCTAATAGTGTCGTACTTGGTACTCGAGTATAGTTAACATCTCCGATTCAGAAACGTAAACAAAATATTGTGGTGCGACGATTATGCGATGAAAGTATTTTTACCATTTCTGGTCATCTCAAAAATTAGATGCGACGATCATGCGATGACTACGATTGTGCGATGAAATATGGTACTTATGCACCCAGTCATGTTCAAAATGTAGTTTGTTTAAAACCCAAGTTACACCTTCATATTATGTAGGAAATACCAGTTCTGATAACGTTTACTTGAAAACTAGGTTCCAACATATAACGTACAATGTGTGGTCACTACAGTAAAACCTCTATTTAACAAAGCTCAAGGGACAAAAAATTACATGTTTGTTAAGGGGGTTTGTTAAATAGAGGTTTTATGCAACTGATTTCTATTCAACATAGAGTTTCGCATGATTGACGAAACTTCGGTCGACAACTCTCATCATGCCCCGCAAATCATGGAAGCAACCAAAATAAGATAAATAGTACTGAAATTGCTATTCATTTTAAAGATTATGAATATCTGAAAATGTCTTGATCACAATACCTAGCACATAGAACTTTGTATTAATATTGCCATGTTTCTAGAATGTGAACAGTTACAGCAAGTTCTTCACCACGTAACTTTAGTGTGTTACAATAGCTTTGTATTTAAAAAGCATGCCATTGGATGCTTGCTAATTTTCTACTTTCATTCTAAATACTTCATGGCAAGTCTTTTCTTGTAAAATAGGTCCCATAGCATTACTGTTTATGTTTATTGCCACTAATCTCCATGAACCATTGTAAGTTTCCTTGTCCAAGTTTTCATTTTTACGTACTTAAACACATTTCCTATTTATGCCAACAAAGGCAGTGTTTTCAATCTGCACACAATTTGAAATTATGGTTGATAGCGTAGGCGTAGATGGGAATGTCGAAACTGTTAACAGTATCACACCTTATCATCTTGAAGAACAACTTTTAAATTTTCAAGTTTTTTTTGTAATTTGCCGCAACATTTCTTTGAATTGCATTCACGTTAAAGCAAGTAATAGACTTCTAAATGACAGTCATTAACTCTGTGATATAAAGGTGAAACAAACAACGTTGCCCTATGTCACAGATGTCGTACACTTTTGTGTATGCGCACTTTTGACCATGGAAATATGGGATTCTGTGTGGTTGTCACGCCAATACCTCCACCGCGAGCACTGAAGTTTGGAGCTAAGAGCTAGGTGGCCATTGTATGTAATTTGCCACATGCGCACATTGTGTGTACCTTCAAACCATGGAACTGAAGAAGTGGTGTTTATTTGCTGTTTTTGCTTTTATGCAACCAAGTTTTAATGTATTTTCAGAACAACAAATAAAAAAATTGTGGCTTGTAGAATACCATTATTTACATGTGAGTTTTTGAAACTGGTGGTCATTGTAAAGAGAATTTTACCATTTTGAACTAAATAAATTTTGATATTTAGAGGTTAAAAATGCATTGTTCTTATGGGGCTTTGGTGGGACCAAAGCTTTACGTCATTGTATAGGGTTTTTCGTCAAATAGAATATTTGTTAATGGAGGTTTTACTGTATTATGAGATGGCAGTATAATTTTTAATTATACTTATATAAAAAATGGTCTTATATTCAGGCCATACAAATTAAATGAATATCAGAGAATTTATTGTAATGTGATATGAAGCTTCTGTTTCTTCTATTTTTCGTAATGTGAAATTATATTTTTATGTGTTAGTTTGTTCTCAGTTGTTAGGTTCCTCCACTAACATCAGAGTACCTAATTCAGAGAATGAAAATTTGGTTACTAATTTTGTTGTTATGGTTTCCCAATCATCAAACTAAACATTTTCTTGTGCACTGTCGGTTATTTACAGTAATAAGAGGAATTTTTTAAGTTTTAACTTTATTTAACTATAAACAGATACAGCATCATGTCAGTTAAATTTTTGTGCAGGAAAATGTTACTAAAACCACATACTGTTGGCAAAAATTGATTGTGTATGCTTAAGGCCTGTAAATTTTCAGGCAGTACTGGAGATTCTCAAGTTGGCAAGTCTCACATTGTTTCTGCATCACGTTCTGGTGTGAATTCTGCTATTTCAACATCTAAAAGGCCAGTCAGTAAGTATTCTGAAATAAAATCTCAAATAATGAATCTTTACATTTTATGTTTATGTAAGTAACAGTGAGTCCTCGATAATCATATTTGCAACCAAGCGAAATTGGGCATATGTAATAAGAAGGAAGAATTGGAATGGAAATTGTGTATCTTCAAAATTTGCGCATTTTAAAACTAGGTATTGGTATACAAATTTTATTTGTGTGCAATATTTTTTATTTTATTTTTTTATTCATATATTCTTATTAACATGTGTAGTATAGTACCAGTATTAAATTATTTCAGCTTTATGTACATCATCTACATTAATGATGTTAAACATACGTACAGTGTTCATTGATCTACAAAATGGTGTTATTTGTGTATTAGGAGGTGTGAAGTATACAGTAGTGGCACAATATCAAGAAAAGTATATGCTATGTTTTCTTCCCAGTTATTTTAATCAGATTAGGAGTGCTGTTACATTCATACACAGAACTTCCACCTTTCCCGCTTTTGGCGTGAGACTCCTGATTTTCCACCTGGTCTCCCACCCTTCTGATTAGTCATTCTAATCTCCCGCTTATTAGTTTTAATGTGTACATTTGTGGTTTTGGTTTTATCGTAAATTCTGTACATAAATAGGTATTCCAGCGTTCGTACCATAGCACGATACTATCCCGCACAGGATATAGGTATTGTAAGTTGTACCGTAACTTCAGTAGTTAAGCTGCTTTCATCGCTAATAATTTTACGATACAACTGTGGTAATGTTGGAAGTTGCAATAATTTCTGCTGAAATTATGGGATTTGTTGTCGTGTGCTTTCGCCATTGGTGCTTGTTAACCAGTCAAAAAATTATTTCATTTGTCATCCAAGATGGTGTTACATACCTGCCAACTTTTACGGTTTTACGGAGGACAAGAAATTTTTATGGATTTCAAGACGTTCGACAATGTTATGTGTACATTAATTTCGTTATTTACAAATGATTAGCGGACAAATATGTTTTGCGCAACCGTACAAACATGAAACGTGTTTTATAGTGTTGTTTCTCTCTACTATTGTGCATAACATTCGTAAAATCAGGTTTACTGTGGATTCAGCAGTTGGTCACATTGAGCACTACAGAAACCAATAACAAAATTCTGTATATATTTTGTTTCCGGTTTCTTATTGGCGTATTTTAGAGCTAACAGCCAATCTGTTGTTTTCTTGTATCGGCTGTTACAAGTTGGCGACGTGCGAATTGTTGTTTTTAGGCAACAAGTGTGTTTCTTATCCAAATGGGCACTTTTTTTGTGTTCTTGGAAGCTGAATTTTGAACTTTGAAACTAAACATTTTTTTCTGCTGTTGTAATGAATGTGACTTATAACTGCCGTATGATGCGACTTTTGAAGTTGAAAAGATCATTGCACCTGTGTTTATACTGTTGTGAACTTGAAAGAAAAATAGTTTTCTCTTATTGTGAAACATACATACAGTAATAATATTTTTATATGATATAAACTAACTGTTTTTGCATGGCTTTTTTTAGTAATTTATGGAAGATGGCATGAAGCACCTAACTGTAACTACTATTTGAAGTTACAGGCCTATGTGGAAATCACAGAATTTAACATGAATTTTTGTATGTAGGCTTTGAAGGTGCTGTAACTAGAGCTGAATATTGATTACAGTACTGTATTTCATAACTCAAAACACAATCCAGTTTGGTATTAGGCTATTTAATGCCACATGAAATAAACTAAACTAGTTGAGATTTATATCAAACTTTGTAACTGTGCTTACAGGCTGTGTAAAGATGCAAGTGTAAATTTTGGATTATTAAAGAATGATGGGTTTTCAAAGTATTAATTGGACAGGAAATTGTTCAAAGTATAACTTGGCAAATAATTCTTTTTACATATTTATGTCTTTATAACTAGGCCTACTTTAAAAACAAACGTTAAAAATATTATGTGTTATTTATGGTTACAGTTTATAAGACATAGGGACTGATATGATTTGGCACAAAAATTGCAGTGTGCACTTTACACAAAACTGTGACATTCTGGAAAAGTTTTACTGATGGTCATTTTGAAAAGTTGGCAGGTATGGCGTTATCAATATTGAAATTATTGTTGGCTGTGTTTATGTGTTTTTCTTATTGTTGGGCACACGTGTATGCCTTGGTCTTGACTTTGTTCCACTTATTGTATTTCGTGAAACTTGTGTGATTGGCATACAAGTATTTTGTATGAGATATTTAACAATACGCAAATATCACGTTACAATAGGCTTAGTTGTGATAGGCCTACAAGTAAAGAAGCATCTTGCAGTGTTAGACATTGGACTAGTATCTCGTGCTGTGAGGTATTTGGCCATCCTCCCCCACCTTATTTTTTCTGAACTTATATATTTTCTTCTTCTTTTTTTCTCATATTATGTCCACCCGGCATCTGTACAGGTGCCCAGATACTGGCATATTAAGCTAGGTGTTTGATGGTAAGTTAGGGTATAAGACGCCCAAGTAAGTGGAGAACCCGGCCTATATTGGCAATTTGTAATAAGAATGTGTATAGGCTAGGTGGATTGAAAACCTGAAATTAATTACATGCACGAACTGAGGGACTGCATTCCCTTTTTATTACCGTGCAGATTACATATGAACATAAACTTAAATTTAAATTTATTATTAAGGGCTCTTATCTGTAATATTATGTAATTTAGATTCACTGATGTAATTCTTTTACCATGGGACGTATTTCCTCTGCTAAAATATAGAAGTAATTTTTTTTTTATGTTAGAAGTGTATCCAGACCATTTCATGTTAATTTGATCTAAGTATGTAATTGAGAGTTTGTGAGCATCCTGTATGGTGGTGGCAGGCGAGATACAAAGTAAATAGGTAATTTATATGTAAGTAGTTTACCCTTTGTTGACATATTTATTAAATTTGACAAAGAAGTGTGCCGAGTTGGGTGTTGTATTTTAGTCTGGATACACTAGCAGGAATTAAATTCATTTTTTTTTTGTGTGCTGAAGATCGCCATGTTGGAAGCATAACTTCCGGCTACGAGAAGGGAGGTTAGGCGGCCATTGCTCGGCCTTAACAGCGTGGGCACACTGGAGGTCGGACGTCTCTGCGAGGCGCAGAGAGTTTTGTTATCGGTTTTTCGGGCTGAGTCAAGTGTTGGGCCCGTGTGCACCCACGTACAGTGGGACGGCAGTATTATTATTTTTTCTTTTAACAGCAGAGAGTTTATTTTTTGTGTAGCAGATACTTCATTCTTTTTGTTTGTAATCAAGTTGAGCACGTGGTCGTGTAATCCCGTGTGTATTAAACTGCAGTGTTAAATTCAACATCGTTGTTCCTGTAATTTTATCAGTTTATTTACGCACGACCTACGAACCACCCCTCATTGAGATAAGAAGCCTCTGCCTACTGCTGAGGACCGCACACACGTGTGTGGTTGCAGAGTGGTTATCTGCTTGGAAGGAGTTGCACCACAGTGTGTGTTATTTATGTTCAATTAAAATTGTGCTGCTAGTAAAAACAATTGTGCTATGTGAAGGGATGCAACTTGTGATGTTGAAGACTGTATTTTTATTAATTTATGGGTATTTTACCATTGGAAAGCGTCAACATTTTGTATTTTGTTAATTTTTTTCATCGTGATTTTTCCGTTGAGCATGCTGGGAAGGGTGATGTTAACCACATAAATACGACGAAACAAGCAAACCAAGGTAAATGATAGTGTAAAATATGACAAATTAATTTCACGACAGATAAGAGTTGGTGTAAATAAAGTAGCGTGTTTATCTACTTTTAGTTTGCATTTGAGTTGTGCTGATCATGCTGGTTTACTCTTTAATTTACCAGAAAAGTAAAATGGTGAAATATATTGTTGTGCTCGCTGAAAATGATTGTCAAAAATATGATGGAAAGTGCTTTGAAAGATGTTAAGTCTGCATGCAGCAGAACTGTTTAAAGAAGCCATAGGCCTAAATTCAGTGAAGTGATTCTGTCCTTAAAAATTTATTTCTTTTGATTATTTTGTTTATACCTAAGTGAACCTATGTTTTAAATGTAGGATCTGAAACAAAAAAGCAACTCAAAACTTATAAAATACCCTCTCAGAACTAATGTGTATTGCCGACTTCCACGTTGTTTTGGTATGTTGTTTATTTACTCTCACATTGTATCACATCCATTTTTATTTAGAGAAAAATCTCACTCACGCTAAAAACTGCTTGACTAGCACCATTTTACACCTTCAAATAATTTTCCTAGAGGAGGACCTCTGGGACCCTTTCTTTATTGGTGGAAACATCTTAATGTATGGGACTTACCAACATTTTCGGTTTTGAAAATATTGCTTTGTTCAGAGATGGTTAATGGCTGTGTCAGAAATGTATGTAAACAAGAATGTATGAAAATGATTTATTGTGCATCGTACCATATTTGGGGTTTGGCTGAATTTACGGACAGAGATTTTCTTTTAGGTTTTGCAGGGGGGGGGGGGTTACAGAAGTCTCCTGATTTTTTATGTCTGAAAGGTGGACAGTCAGCATACATTTTGTTTTACACTCTTTTCTGGCATATCACATTAAACTTCTTTCTCACTTTATTTTTGGCAGGACTATTTCTATAGTCGAGTGATAAGCTTTAAAATAATAACTTCCATGTTTAGCCAAGCCAATAGCAAATTAAACAACTTAAGTAAATTCAAACCCAGTTTCCATTCCGTTGGACAATCTGTTCAAAATAATGACAATTTTGCTACAATAATTTTTTAATTTCTGAACTGCACAATTAAGCCAGGCATTTTTTTTTGTTATATTAACGAAATAAACATATGACATATTCTAAAGTACATTTTTCATTGCTTATGTTTACATAATGCAAAATTTGCACAGGTTGGATACTGTACGGTACCTGACCCTTCAGCCACCTATTTGTAGTTCTTTCTTGCCTCCAGATTGGTGGGATTTCCTTGAATCAGGAAGAAAAGTGTGGACCTGCCAGATAGTGTGGTTGGGGAAGATCGCTGATAGTTGTCACCTTATATAATATCATGGGGCTTATCCTGACCTTATGTCTTGTGTAAAATGGAGAGATGAACTTGTGATTATGCATGTCATTGGCCTGTGTGTTTTCGCAGTCACCTTCTGATAAGACATCCAGAAGATGAACTCACGTGCAAATCATTTATTTTAGTACAGTAGAAACTTGTTGCATCGTTTTAGTTTCCATCGTTTTCCCGTATCTATCGTTTATTTTTGTTGGTCCCGAAAATTTTCCTATTAAAACAATGCTTAATAAGTCCACATCAATTGTTTTCATAAGTATCGTTTTTCCTGCATCCATAGCTCAAAATATCTTGTCCCACAGCCAAAAATCTAGGCGTATCGATAGTTTTTAAAATTAATTTCAACATACAGTGTAAATATTAAAACGAACAGTTCAGCGAACGGTAAAAGACAATCATCGCTGCCCACAAAGTAAACATGCCCGGCAGATATTTACGTTTTCCCGCGATTTGCACGATATAAGCACGAGATGTCAGAGTCACAGATAACGAAGGAAGAAAGGACATCTAAACATGTTTGGAAACAGAACACAAGAAACATCGCAGTGGAATTGGTGATCACATGCAAAGCCACAGGAGAATGACCGTGTTCGCATGTAACGCTTGCGCTCACGGCACAATAAATTCAAGTTGGTGGGCATGAAGAGAATTGTCGCCACTAGTACTATCGATTGTCTCGGACTCCATCGATCGCTGTTTTATGTTGGAAACATCTGATTTCTTTACGTGCGTTCGTTTGTCTCTGTTTTTAACGCAATTATCGGTAACTTTAACCTAAAATTTGCGAAACATATTTGAAAATAGTTTATTATAAACGGATGGATTTTTAAATCATTTCCATTTTAGTGCAGCATGTTTAGATGGTTACGTAATGGTAATGTAATTTCACGAATGCACTCGTAAATAAATAAGTAATATTTAAATTAAAATTAAAAAAAAAATGACAGTAATAGTCCTAATTTCCTGTTTACTTTTTTTTATTTCCGTAATTTACGTTAGCGCAATAAATAAATACTTGTAGAGAGTTTTCTTATGTTTTGTCTTCTCAGTCAGCTCAGCACATAAAGTACAACTTCAGATTTTGAGGTTAGGTAGAAAATAGAGGCAAGTCCACATGCATAGTTGGTCCTCATGCATAATTTTCTTCTTCTGGTCCCTTGAAAAACGATCCATAGGGTACTGTAATTTCATTTATGACTGTGAGCTATAATTTTAAGCACAGGCCTAACTGGATTATTCATAGTGATAACTATTTTAGTTCTAATTACTATAATGACTGTAGTTTTTTATTTTAATTTGCACTAATGTATGGATATTTGAGACTGAATTAAAGGATTATTTTATTTGTTGAGATTTATTTAAATAGTTCTGTAGTAAACTATATAGAATTGGTAGTGATCTAGTTATTAATGTACTGGCTGTTTTAGTTTTGAATCTTTCCGCCGGCTAGAGGGTGTTTGTAAATAAATATTTATCTTTATAGGCAGATAATTTACAGTTGACCTGAGGAAGATTAATGCACCAAAGTTTAGAGTCGGCAGTTTTAAATACAGAATCTTTAATTGGAGAGTATTTTTTATTTTGTTTTAAGTAAAGTAGTCCCCGGAAGGTCAGCAGGCAGGTGGCGGGCCTGGAGGCTGGCAGCATGTCCTTTGTGGTTGGGGTGGCGTGGAGCGAGGGTCCAGCAGGCTGTGTGCTGCTGGGACCTGAGAGATCGTGTTTTGTTTCATAGTATTCAGATCCAGGTAGCCGATAAAGGGGGCTGTGCAGGACGTCCTTTGTACCGAGTTCCGCTGCGAGAATTCAAGGGATTTTGTTGTCCGTGCATGAGAGGATAATTTCGTTCCTTATTACTGTGACTGACCACTTGCAATTTTGTAACTCGGGGCATGGAGAGACTGAAAGGGCTTTCCTATCATTGGGGCTTTCCTATAATTGGGATTGGTTGTCCAGAACATCACAAAATGGAACTTATTTTATATAGCCGACTCACCGACTCATAACTCTGGGCAAGGTCAAGTGTGTGTATGAGTAAAAATCGTCGTGTCGGGACTTCATCACTACTGTTCCTTTAAGTTGTGTGACATGTTCTAAAGACTTACTTTAACGTGTACGAACTGTTCAAACCGAATCATTTCACAAATTTAAAGCACTACAGCAAGAACATTGTCATTTTCCTCTATCCACCTGCATATCTACGACACCCACACTTGCCCTAGCTAAAGATCTTGGGTTCTACAAAAAATAAGCTATGCAGGAGCCATACTAGTTTCTCAAAGTGTGTTAAGTTGTGTACCATTACAATACATTCGTATAGGAAGAATAATTAAACATTTATAATGTCGTAAAAAATTTTAAGGGCTTTGGTTGCTACATTATTCTGTTATATTGAAATATAAATCAGTATGTCACATGGGAAATGGAGTTCGTTTCAAATGGCAGATGGTCATTAATCTAATTCAAATAGAGCAGAATATCTATTTTTATACTTTCAAAGGTCTGGAATATGAAGTGCATCTTGTATATAATTGAGAAAATTAAGTATAGTAAGTCTTCAATTTAGGTTGGGGTTAGGGTTCAGAAAACAGTGACTCAAATAACTTAAATTGAAACACGCCAGTTGCCCACAGCCTACAGCCAAATATTATACATTTGGCTGGCAGTGAATTTGCCACCTCACCATGCGAATTTTATTGTCATGAAACTGCGAAATGACAGCGTGTGTTGTGAAATGAGTCCAACTGCTTAACAGTTTTTCGGAATAGTTTTTTTAACCACCTACAGGCTCACTCAGTGATCTATAGCTGTCAGACTAGACAGCCCTCAAATATCTGTCTCGATGAAAAAACTTTTGTTGGGCTGGAATCCATGGATGTTGATTACGACATTGGGATGTCAGGTGTTTGTAAGTGAACATCTCTCTCTGTTGGAAGTGGCAAATGGCATACAAATTTAGAAACAATTGTAAATGTCCAGAAAGCTGTTGTAATCTCTTTCATGTTCACTCTTTTCGCTTGTACAGTGGAATCCCGTTGGTGCGACCCCTCATGGCTTCTGGGAAAAGGGTTGTAAAACGGGAGGGTGGTAACAGAGGAATACGGACATTTTGGGCAGATGTTGACCACCTGGTACCCCTATGTCAAAAAATGTGCCTTTTTTCACATAAAGTTCATATTCAGTCATCTCTGGTGTAAAAAATACAGTTATCAAATTAAGTACAAATAATTACAATATTGTCAGAAGCATTTGTAAAAGATTTGTTTTCTAAAAAGCAATTTTCAGTCTTTCCTCATCACAAATAAATGACATAAATGCAGTGCAATATGCTCGCTTTCATTGACTTACTAGTTATTATTGAAAAGTTAACTTCTTATTTGAGATTTTTTTATACAGATGTCGTAAGTCGTTGACGTTCTTGAAAATCCTGTATGCTGTGACTCGTGTGGTGGTGCGGCCACATGGCGCACTTTGATTGTGTAGAATAGGGTATATGGGAGATGGGGCCGGCTGGTCTTGACTTTTCTTGCTCTTGCTATTAGCTGGCTGTGCCCACATGATTCATCCTGCTCACCTGGCATGAAGCATGCTCAGACCGCAGTAAAACAACTTTTATTACTTACATGAAAGTATAGTACAATGATTTAAAGCCTTCCAGTGTAGCCATAGTTTTTTTGTTACTGCGCACTAACTGTTGCAGCGTGTCGCCATTTCAAGATTTTAAGCGAAACCGATAAATGTGTTTGTTATAGAACAAGCATTTGATAAGTCCATGCGTGTTGAAAATCCAGTATATCTATTGGGAACACAAGTTGAGTCCCTCAAAAGGTCTAAAATCGACTTTTCAAGGTACTGTCACACATAAAATGACTGGATTACTCACCACTTTTTATTAGGCCTATAGGAAAAATCATAAAAGTATGCACATTGCACCAGTTTAATGCTCTGCACTGCAGTTAGAGGCAAAGTGGCTCCTTCTCTGCGTGCTGGCTGCATTTGCTCTGTGTTCAGTGAACATAATCAAAAACCTTATCAGCCCACATGTAGCATACAGCAACGGGACTAGTTGTAATTGCATCATTTGCAGTTTTTTACTAGTGAAGTCCATAGCCACATACCTCACATGTCAAGTTATAGCAACACAGCGGAAGTTGTTCAAAGTCAAACCTGATGTGAAGCTAGAGGGAAAAAACTGAGATAATAGTCAAGTTATAGCAACACAGCGGAAGTTGTTCAAAGTCAAACCTGATGTGAAGCTAGAGGGAAAAAACTGAGATAATACTGGATTGTTTTCTTTTTTTTTTTTCTTTTACGGACTGAGTGCCATGGTGGTCTTTTTTTTTCAGTGATGTAATGTGAAATTAAAAAATTAGCATGTCATCGTCTTCACCCCCTTCTCATCTGCTTTTGGCCATCACCAGACACGTAAACAAAGACGATGGGTGGGAAAGAGTGGGAGGAGAAAGGCATACCTTGAGGCTCTGTTTTGCAGCCAGACAGGATGCATGTTGCATGTGATTGTCAAATGGTTATTGGGAGGGGGCGGTGTGGCTGCAGCTGCAATGTAAGCTAGACAAGACACTGCAGTTGTTTCGCACACACACACAATCTGGCTTGGTGTGGGGAAGTAAGTGCGTATTTGCTAGCGAGGCCAGTTGGGAGGAGTGGTATCTATTTTTAGCAGTGAGTTTCTGCCCGCACAGCACTCGCCAAGGAATTTGCAACACGGATATGAGTAACAAGCGGAACAGTTATATTTTTTAGCAGATTTGCCTTAAATTTTCAACTTTTTCGACCTAAATTTTTTTGGCTTTCTCAAAATAGGGTTGTAAAAATAGGATGGTTGTAATAAAGGGAGTCGTAACAGCGAGATTTTACTGTATTCACAATTTTTCTTAAGACAGCCCTTTCTCAATTTTCAGTGAATTTCTTTTTCAACTGTAAAATCTCATTATTAATTATGACCATCATGTTTTTACAACCTTTTTTATGAGGAACCATGAAAAATTCGTGGTGAATAAACTGGAAATTTTAGGAAAATCTGCAGAAAATTACATTTTTTCCATTGTTGCTCATCAGCATTGCATTTTGTTGGCGAGTACTGTGACGTAAGAAACTCAGGCTAAAAATAGATAACACATATCCTGAGTCCTGACTGTCCATGCCAGCCAAAATACATTCATTCCTCCAGCCCTCACCCACAAGTCAGATTGTGCTCGCGTGGGCGCGCACATCAACTGCCGTGCCTTGTCTGCTGTAGTCCGCTGACGTGGCGAGAAGGCGAGGTGACGGCAGAGTGTGGCGGAGTGTTGGTTGGGGCCGTATAGTAGCCTTCAGCTCTTTTTGAAATGTTTATTATTTATCAAACACTTTAAACTACCTATTTTGCTTAAAATCTTTAATGGCAACACACTGCAACAGTTCATGTGCATTAAAAAAATAGATTTAACGGCTGTACTGAATGGCTGTAAATCGATTCTGTATTCATGCACGTAAATAATACAAGCTGTTGTGGTCTGAGTATGCTTCACCAAGGCGAGCAGTATGGATCATGTGCGCACAGTCAGCTGAGTACAAGAACGAAACAAACAAGCCAAGTCAAGTTGGTCGCTCTCTACTCGCCCCCCCCCCCTTCCTTCCCATTCCCCTATAATCTACACAACCTGGAAACTGTGAAGTGTCATAACAAAGGGATTCTACTGTATTTTGCTTTTCTGCTGCTGTAACAGTCATGATGTTATCAATATTTTCGCTTGAAACATTAAATAACAAAGAATATCCAGTCGTTTATGCTTTCATGCTAACTTTATGTTCAGTATTACCATACACAGTTTGGAACAGAAAATAACAGCAAGTGTACGGACATGTCTGTCTGTTACTTTACAAATTTTGGTCAGCTACTGAAGCGGTTGGTAAATTACCATTTGTGTAAAACATATTTGTAAAGTAAAAATATACATACGTGGGTGTTGCAGTATCCATGGACATAACACAGAATATGAAAAATTTTTGCTGTAGTACTTTTATATAGTTATGTGCCTAAAAATTTACATCCGTTTGGTAACTGACACAACATTAGATTGATTTAAAATGTCTACAAATATTGTTAATTGTTATTAATCTTCAGGTACATAAACAATTTATTTTTCTTCAATATGCTTTTGAGCAAACACTGAAGTTTCAATTGTTTATAGATAGATATGCAGACTTTAACATATATTGTGTATTCAGTGTAGGATGTCTAGCATAATATATTTGAACCCCTTTTTTTACATTTCTGGTTTTTACACTTTCCCAAACTTTACACCTACATTTTGGGGTCCCATTTGCTGCTTTTACATTAAAAATTTCTCTCTTTTTACTCTTTTCTGAATCTTTCAACGATTTTTCTATATCCCTTGCGAAGTGTTAAAAAGAGGTTCCACACTATGTCACAAAATACTAGCAAAAATGTTGAAGCCCGCATGTGTAATAAACTAAAATATATTTAAATACTGCTACCAAATTAAACGTATAGCTGCTTTAGGCTTGAGATTTGTACCTTATTTGAAGTAATTTGTCAACATTTAATTTTAAATGACAAGGTTGATAAATTTATGGAGTTACCCAAGTGGGAAAGGTAATTGTAAAAATAAGTCAATTTGGATGTACAGTAAAACCCTCTTAAAACGTTTTTGAAAAAATTTCCCATTTTGAGCTTTTAAGCAGGAAAACTTCTTAAAGGGGTTCCCTAAAAAAAAAGGGTTCTGCCGTGAAACATGTGTTACTACTATTTACAGGATTGTGGTGATAGCCTATACAAACTAAAAACCCAATGCATTAACAATTTTAATTAAAATGTAATTATACCAAAAATCGTATGTATAAAAATGTATGCTTAAACAAAAAATTATATGTTACAAGAGAAATAACAGTACTAACATTTGCATTCAGTTTCTAATTTTCATGTTCTCCTACTTATCCATGTACAGAAAAAAACAAAAGAAATAACATTCATAAATCACACATGTCTCGCACTTCTTATAACACAAAAATTAAATTTGCCTTAAACATTTTTAAAAGAGTACTTTTCAAGAGTGGTTTGCTTTAAATTTTGTGAAAAAATCTTGGAAGTGTACATCTGTAAATCCCCGAGACTTCTGTGAATGTTTTCAGAAATTGATATTCCTTTTCTCTTTATGCCCGTTGTAGACGAGCCCGGCTTTTCTAAACTGTCCATTTTTCCCGTGTCCCGCAGAAAAATAAACTACCGTTACACCCACTCACGAAATAAACAAACCAACAATACTGTATAAACTCAGTCTGTTACATTATAATTACGATCACAATCATAAAACAACGGATCAAACAGGTTAACTAACACGTGGGACGCAACTGAAAAACCGTATTTCCGTTTTTCAAAGCACAGATATATACAGCTGTGTGTTAAAGCACAATAAGATAACAGATTGTTGCACGGATTCGTCGCTTCGTGCACTACGCTTTTTGTAATAGCGTACTCTATGTGCCGTATGCTGTAGAAAAACCGCAATGGTGGCGTCATCTTTTGGCTGAATGAAGTTTCCGAGGCCACGCGTCGATTGCCGCAATGAGAAAGACAGCAGTATTGTCTGGCTGCACGGAATAACCCAAGGCTAAATGCTTCTTACGAAATGGCGGCATTTGTTTTGTTGTGTTAACGTGAAAGGTTATGTAGAGTAAATATCTCATTACCACTTAAAAAACTAATGCTAACGGGAATATAAAACATCTTAAAATGAGAAGAAAACGTTTTTATAGGGCATATTACAGACGTCTTAGGCGGGAAAACGACTTAAAAGGAAACATATTAAAAGGGTGAAGTATAGGTTAAAACCATACGGAATTTTCCGTTCCTTTCCATTATTATTTATTAAGCAGGAAAACGTTTAAAACGGTGTCTTAAACGGGTTTTACTGTAGTAATGAAGTTAAAGGTCATCATAACTCAGTATGCTGAAGCTGTAAATAAATCGTGAAAAAACTCAAAAAACAATTGTTTGAACACACTTGTGGGGCGTGCTTGGCAATTTATATTGTGCATGCAACACTGAGCTAAGTAAGCCATGTGGTGACTTTTCTCTTTTGCCCTTCATTAATCCTCTTCCTCTGACACACCAGGCATGGCTTACCTATGCCTAGTATGCTACACTCTCTGTGTGCTTAGCAACAGTGATAGGCAGTATAGTTCATGTTGTTGGTGCTTGTGGAGGATTAGAAAAAGGTACTATGACACAATGTGATATTGTACGGCTGATGGCACAATATCCCAACACTGAGGCTATTTGTGCTTGCTGGAACGCCATTTCATTCTCAGATGTCTAGGCAATTGTTTTAGATGTCATAATTCATTTAGTGCTTATTATATGTTGTACCTGATTAAGTAGGTCTTACCTTTGCTGGGTGAGCAGGCCACATATTTTACATGAAAAATCACAAAAGTGGATTGTGGTCTGTAAATGAAATACTGCCATTTTTGTACCCCAGATGCATAGGCAAGTAAAGAAAAGCGAACAATTATCGGTTATGTATAAGGTGAGGTACCATATATACCCAGGTATCACCCATCCCCTTGTTTGTAGAATGACATTATGGGAAAAAAAAATGTTTCACAGCAGATCTGCATGTACAAAAATATTTTTTATCAGGAGTTGGTTTGCTTTTAAACAGTCACAAATCAAGAATTATGGTCCCAATTAATTAATTAACAACAATGACAAATAGAAGGCAACATAGCGGACGACAGGTAAGGTATCTGACTAGACGCGAGCATGCATGAACATTCCAGCAGCAGGATATGGGTGTCAATTTGTACTAGAGCAGATTACCGGCATGGCGGTACTTTTCATCAGTGCAAGAACGGCCCAAATGCAGTTTGAACCCTGATACCACCTGCATCCCACTTATACAAACTTATATTTTGAAAAAAAGGTGTGGTACCTGGGTATGTACGGTAAGTAAGCTTTGCATCTCGTCGACAGTGAGGTCATTAGAGACAGTGACACACAGCTTGGTACAATGACAGAAACTGGGAGAGGAAATTGTAATTTCCTTTGTTAAGAACCATTCCAGGATTTGCTTGGAGCAATTTTGAGAAACCATGGAAATCAGGATTGCCGGAGCTGTGGATCGAACTCGTGTTCTCCAATGTTAAACGTGTTAACTATTGTGCCACCTTGCTCTGTGCAAGTATGAGGAAAAACATCTTTTTGACACATGCGACTTAAAAAGTAAAATTTTTCAAGCTTCTCCCCACGTTTGTGCGTGGCGAGCTGGATCGCCAAACATAAGATTTTTTTTTTTTTGAGATACCCTGGACTTGTAAAGTTTGGAGCACATTAAATGAACACCCTTTCACTTTTGCAGCATTAAACACATATTATTATCGTATTCACCAGTGTACCACCTGCTAATTTTTTCGCAAAAACAAAATTGAGAATTTGAGGTATGGGTCTAAAAGGAATCAAGGTTTTTTGATAACTAGGGCCTGGAAAAGTTGTGCTTATTATACATTACAGGCTGCTGTAAGGATTTATTGTAATGAGAGTATAAGTTTAAATCCGTTTAAATATCAGACTGGCTTGTTAGCAGTAACATGCAACACTGCCATGACCATCTGCTAATGCAACACCTTGCGGCCGCTGCTGGCCCGCTCAGACATGCTGAGCTTGCAACATGTTAGACTGTGCCGAGCTGGGCCAAGTTAGTGTGCACTGAATTCTTTTTCTCAACCACCCAGTCTGAGAGCGAGCATCTAAACACTCAGCCACATGAAGTACCAAGACAGAGACAGTGTTTTGTCGCTCCACTAGAATGAATCACAGCAAGCACATTGTGCTCTGTAAGTACAGACAACTTTCGAGAGCTGTATATATGGTGACTTTGGAACATTCGCGTCACATGCAGTGCAGTGTAATGGTCTTCACCATCCATCCCCATTGTATCATCCATTCAACACATCAAGCGATGCTGAACACTGTTTATTTTTCTAGGACATAATTTCATTTTTAATATTCAAGCTACATGTTAAGTACAGTTAACATTTTATTTCATTTTAGTTTTTGAACGAAAGACAAATTGAAGCTGTGCTGTGAAAAGAATTTTTTCCCTAAGAGAAAGTAGAAAAAGCAGGGTAGGGATCTTGCATAGGACTTACTTAGGTAAACAAGAGTATTTAATTTTTATAAAATTGTAAGAAACTCTTAAACTGTGATTGGAAACAACTTGAAAATTGCAAAAGATCTTTTAATATGTGTATTACGGGAAGAAAACAAGCTGCTTGTGAGCGTTAGGAAACAAAAAAGTGAAAGTGATTAGAGAGGCAAGGGTGGAAGGCATGGAGACAGCTGCTGCCGCAAGATCATGTGAGCGCTGTCTGTATGCATGCCAGTTTTCCCACTTGTCTGCATCATGCAGTCTGGAGTCCTTTGCCTGGAGTGGCATGACAGATGAACTCTGCTTACTGTATTTTACATTTTTAGAAAGGAAGTCAGGCTTTATCAGTTATCTATTTCTTCAGAAAAATGTGGTTGTTAAATGGAATCATAATTTCATTTTTAAAAAATATGCGTTTTTTTTATATTGATTTTTGACTGTACACAGTTTCTGTTACATTGCTGTATTAGTTTATTTTACACAATTTGTATAGCAGTCGTGTTCTAAACTATCAATAACAGCGTGATGAATTGCACATGTGCATGCCCAGTCACCTACACAAAGCTGATTGGATCATGGTAATTAACCTCTATTGGCATGGCCACAATGGCAACGTGGGTAGTGTTAGGTTAAAAAATTGGCAACTTTTAAATAAATCACAGCACATTTTACTGTTGCACCACATTATTGTTTCTTTTGCAGTTTTAGACATTCAAAAGTCAATGATAGGAACATGTCATATTGTTGTACAGTGTTGACTTGTATTTTGCTACAATTTTATTGTGATGATTTTGCAGATACAAAGGCAAGATCTGGAGAAAATGAAACTAATGTTGATTCTTCTACAGGCAAAACAACAGGGAATGGTTTCACCAAATTACCAGAAGGTAGGATATGTTTTACAATTGTTGATGATTGTATTGAAGTTTTACATTTTCTAATAATAATAACAGAATTATGCTGGTGTGTGTTCTGTAAAGACAAAGTCAAGTATTAACCCTTTGAGGAGTATGAACGTATATTTACTAGCAAACTTATAGTGGTACACCAGAATATGCTCGTAAATATACGTTTTCGAAGTGTTTCAAAGTAGTATCGTCGTACATTTACGTTTGAGAGCTTTTGACATGTGCTGCTATCTAGCATTTGATACCGTATTTACGTGAATATAACACCTGCCCGTGTATAACACCCTCCCCAATTTTGACTTTCATAAATTAAAAATATAAAATATTCGTGTATAACAGCCCCAGCAAAAAAGAACTCCGTTCTAGCCATTAACGTGGACCATTGAACATCGAAGAAAATAATAAAGTCATCCAAGTTAATATTTTGAAGTAATATTTTTCCAAAAACATTTTCAGAAAGAAAGACGTGTCTTAGGGTACGAGTGGTGTGTCTTCGCTACATACTCTTTAGCAGTTGCAGCCATTGCATACGAGCGTATTGCAGAGTGGAATATCTGCTGTGAAGATATTCTTTGTTCGGAACTTTGATGATGTCGATATGTTGTTTGTATGGCAGAAAGCTACGAAACATGTGGCTGTAATAAAAAAGCGATGAAAGTGCGGAATAGTTACACCGCAGGATTTGAATTACAAGACGTGTGATATGCAGAAGAAAACTGTAAAAGAACTGTTTCAAGAAACAGAAAGTTTACCGTGAGTACACAATGCAAATGCGTGGCGAGAGAGAGTTGATATTTTATCAACACAAATGTAATTATGTAGGCAGTATAACTCATTGTTTTCCAATTTTTCTGTTCACGTTGGTTCTGTGAGTGCTCACTATCCAACAATTCCAATGGAGGATCTGAATAAATATATATTGCCTAAATAAACGACTTAGGGGGAACATGGTGGCCGCCATATTTGTTTACGACGTGAGTACCGGTTATGTTTGGGTTATGTACTGAATTTTGTTATTTAAGAAATATATTTTAAAGGGATCGTTCAACGCGTAATTCATAACAGTGTTCATTTTCTAGAGTTATTGTAGTAGGCTATAACAACAACGTCTTTTAGATAAGAACATTTTTTATTCAAATTGTCTCTTGTATAATAGCCTCCTCATTTATTGACATTGGCTTTTAGTAAAAAAATGGGGTTGATATACATGCGTAAATACGGTATTTCAACTGTTTGGGGTTATATTACACTAAGATCGATAATACGCCAATAATCTACTTGGATTTGCCTTTCAATCAACAGGTGTCGTGGCAGTCACAGTTAGGTTTTATTTAAAGTTAAAACAGATATATTTTATTTTACAAATCACAATTTTAAACCATTCACTGTGTCACTTTGCGATATGTTGTGATCAATTATTTTGTCTTTTGTTGCACAAAAGAATCACACTAAATAACGCGTGTTGCGGAAAAATAAACATTACTTGTTTGTGCAGCTGTACGGTGTGCGTGATTTTTTTTTTTGCGTATGAAATAATGTTGCATTTTGTATAGTATGATTTGGTGTTATTTTATGCAAACAATATAATAAAAATGAAAACTTTTTGAAAAAGAACTTAGTGAAATTATTTTCAACTGGGAATCAGCGAGTGACAATGACAATTTGAACGGTGATTCTGATTCAGACAGAAATGACGTCGGTACCACAAATATTTTCCGTGCCAGTACTACATAAACAGAGGTAAAAAGGATTGCACATCAAGGGAAAATATTTTGAAGCTTCTGTAGTAATCAAGTACAAAAAAAACCTGGGGTTGGTCGATAAAGCCGACATGCAAATAAGTTTTCTGGACAGCACTAGGAAGTCCCTCAAATGGCACAAGAAATTGTTTTTGGATGTAATTAATTTGAATTCCTGTATTTTATATAACGTCAGAACAAGAAAAAAAAAGTACCATATTGGCCTGAATATAAGACAAAATACTTTTTCCAAAATAAAGAATTTATAAACACGGGGATCCTCTTACAATCGTAGCCTAAAATTCTGAGGTGTGTTTAAATAGAAAAATATGTAGAGTAAAATGATTGATATTTCACGGTATTAAAAAACCAAAGTGTTTTACGTACCACTTTTACGTAAAACAAATAAGATAGCAGATAAAAAGTTTTTCACGTTTCATTGCCGTAATAGAGCGTAAACATTTTTCTATTGTTCTTTGTTCTGTCAACGTCATAGAGTAAATAAAGTCATGGATATGCAACTACATAGAAGTTACATCTGCAAGTGCTAAAAAGCACTATCTTGTCGCTAGTTCTACTGAGCGCCACGTGCATTACAGTGCTGTTGTATCGATCTTGTCACTAGTTCTGGTGAGCACCGTGCACATCGCAGCACTGTCGCGACCATTTTGTAGCATTTTATTAGCCTATGCAAATGTTTGTCTCTAGTTTCATCTTTCGTGAATTTGTCTTTGTTTATTATTTTTGGTATACAAACTGTTTTAAAAACTGCGTTAAAATGGGCTGTGATAAATTTGAAAAGTGTTGTGCAATAACACAACAAACAAATAAAGGTGAGATACGGAGTTACAATGAGAGTTTTAAAGTTACAGTAGCAAAATAACGTTGTAACAACAAATAATTGAGCATAGCACAATAAAATAGTCAACAAGAAAAAACACAAGGTGGATGTGTGCTGAGTGTTATGTAAGACTTTCTTTGCATGCTTGTTTTACCATATTTTACACTACGTAAAATACATGACTTTTTGCCGCACTTGCTACAAAAGAACATTTTTATGCTCAAAACTGCCAACATGTTTTGTGTTGTCCCAGCACAGGAACATTTCCAAAACTTTTTCAATTTTTCATGTAAAATGCATTCATTCAGTAAATTTTGTCTTTTAGACTCAATATTCACATTATAAAAATTCTATTATACAGTAATATTTACAAATTATGAATTTCAGTAAACGTTAGATGTCTTGTTTATATTTGCTATGTACAATAATGTCTATGTGTACATGTGTGTTTTGTGGCCTGTGTGCATACATCTTCAAAAAAATTACTGAAACTTCAGGATATTTGTAAGTCAAATTTTGAAATTGACTGTAAAAATAATTCTAAATTTATAAAAATTTGTAAAAAAAATTATCAGGCACTTTGCAGTGTAGCAACATTGCAGTGTGTGTGTGTGTGTGTCAAAATAAAAAGTGACAGTTTAGTATATTTATAAATGTAATTCTGAGATAGATGGTAGAAACTATAAAATATACATAAAAATTGCAAAATATATCATAATTTTTTTACAGTGTAGCAATAGTATGTGTTTGTGTGAGAACATATTTCTTCAAAATATAAGTAAAATGTCAGTATATTTGAAAATGTAACATTGTTATTGATGCTAGAAATAAAACAATATGTAGGCCTACAAAACTGCAAAAAAAATTATTGCAATGTAGCAATGGTGTGTTGCGTAAATTCAAAATACTTGCTAAAGTTTATTATATGTTATTTTGAGATTGGTGGTAGAAATAATATAAAATGTACAAAAATTGCATTATTATGTTATTATTTTTTTGCAGTGTAGCAATGGTTTGTGTATGTGTGTCCACAATATTTCTTCAAAATAATAAGTAAATACAGTAAACCCTCGTTTTATCGGACCTCCATTCAGCGGACTTATGGATTTAACGGACAAAATCTGGCGATACAAAATTATTCCACCGTCGGATCTACTTGTTACATGCAGCACAAGACCTACCTGGTTATTGTGCTTTGGTAAGTGACATCAGGCGCGCGCACAGATAGCCGCGTAAGATGGTAGACATAGCTATTTTTAATCGCGCATCGGGGTACGTGCCGTCTCCAGTCAAGAATGATTGTCTACCTGAATTTTTTTTACTGAACTGTAAGATCAACAGCGCAAGACCTACCTGGTTATTGTGCTTTGGTGAGCGACATCAGGCGCGCGCACAGATAGCCGCGTAAGACGGTAAGCAGAGCTAGTCAATCTCTAATCAGTGTTTTGACATGTCCGGACAAGAATGACTGCCGTGTCTACATGAGTTTTTAACGCAGTTGATGTACGCGATAAAGATTATGCGTTTTTTAAAATGAAAAAGTGTCTGCAACAAGACAGAAAGGAAATGCACCCTAGAGTAACTTTCAAGTCAAGCAAAAAATCTTAACTAATAGAAAAGATAGAAGCACGGTGTTTCGGTAGCAAAGTTGTGTGATGATTATGGTGTCAAGAAACAAACCGAGTCGGACATTGGTAAAGCAAAAAACTAGTTAAATAGTTATGTGTTGAAATATGATGAACAAAAAAAAATGGCACTGTTGGACCCAGGAAACACGTGAAACTTGCTAACGCATCTTCACACGACGAGGCAATGTATGTTCAACAACGCTCGTGCAGTGTAAATGTGGGAAGTGTAGAGAGATAAAATCTGCTGCGGACAAACTAGCGCAACACATGCTTTTCTCATGCTCAGCATTTCCGTCCCTTGCCCTTCAGAAATTCTCAAGGACGGCGGCTAGATTATTATTTCACAGACACAGTTTACGATACTGCGTCTCGATGCAAACAGCGGTAGTTTAGATGGACATTTTTTATTTGTTATATATTTCGTAAATAAACACTTTACTGTGTGTGAAATACAAAGCAGTAGCTCAAGTTCACGTGTCACATGTTACCACGCAACGTAACATGAAACCAAGCTGATAGCAAGGCGCCTCCTGTCCCTCCCCTTCTACCCTTCCCCCGCCCACCACGCATGGTTGTCTCAATGAGCAGACAAAGGCACGTGCTTATCTTTCTACTACCCCCAGTCAGCAGAAACCTTCCCCCTCACCCACTTCCAGCGATTTGACCACAACAAACACGTTGCATTACTACGCATATCACACTGCTATAAATCTATCTGCTTGTCTATTTGCATGTGCCGATTTTGGTACTTCGCGATTTACCGGACATCTGATTTACCGGACCACACCTCCCCCCAAATAGTCCGGTAAAACGAGGGTTTACTGTATTCGGTGTATTTGGAAATTTAACATTGATACAGACTGTGGAAATAATAAAATATTCCTGACATTTTTGCAGTGTAGCAATATTGTGTGCGGTATCTGTATATAAATATGCCAAAACGTTAGTGTATTTAAAAATATAATTTTGAAATATATGGTGGAAACAAAACATTTAAAAAATTCACAAAAATGTTATAATTTTTTGCAGTGTATCTGTGATGTTTGCGTGTGTGTCTACATACTTCTATAAAATGAAAAACAAATTTTCTGTTTAATTTGTAGCAAAATTTTGATATTGACAGTAGAAATATTTACATACTTGTAGCAATAGTATTTTTTTTGCAGTGTAGCAATATTGTGTGGTTATGTGTACATAAATCTTTAAAATCATAAGAGAAATTCCAGTTTATTTGTAGATATGATGTTTTAATTGATAGTAGAAAAAATTTGGTAATAATAAAAATAGCAAAAAATAAATAAATTTTTACAGTGTAGCAATGTTGTGTAGTTGCTTGTACATAAATATTCAAAATCATAAGTGAAATTCCAGTATATTTGTAGATATGACGTTAAAATTTCCATGATTATAAAAATAGCAAATATTATTACATTTTTACAGTGTAGCAACGTTGTGCGGTTATATGTACATAAGTATTCAAATTCATAAGTGATATCATTGTATATTTGTATATGTGACTTTCAAATTGATGGTAGAAATAATTAAGTAATTATAAAAATAGCAAAAAAATAAAATTTTTTGCAGTGTACCAATAAATGTACGTGTGTGTCTGTTGTGTGCATAATAATTTAAAAAAGTATGTGAAACTTTAGCATATTTGTGAATGCAATAATGATATTGATAGTATAAATTAAAAATATTTGTCAGAATTATTAAAAAAAACTGTTTTTTTACAGTATATCATTTCAAAAAATTAAGGAACGAAAAGAAATGATTTTGTAAGTTAATCACAGTTTTAAGTTTTTAATAATTATTTATTATTATTTTTTTATGCTATGTGTAACAAGTTCTCAACTCATTCTATTGTGTGTGTGTGTGTGTGTGTATATATATGTGTGTGTGTGTGTGTGTGTGGAACACACACATATGCATGTAATAAAATTTTCCTGGCTGTAATGCATAATGCAACTTTAAAAAAATATTAAAATTTCAATTTGTTAAAAGAAAACTCACTCCACATGGGTTCTAACCCTAGATATAACCTCCCTTGTCAAAGGGTTAAAATTATAGCATCTGACTGGGGCGCGCATGCACGTACACACAGAGTAACACCCCAACTTAATGACTGTTCATTGTTAAACGAGAATACAATCGTAATGAAATTGTTGCTTTCGTAAATAACTTACAATATTTTCTCCTGAGAATAAAAAAAAATTGTTTAAGTTGGTTCTTAATCTTGTTTGTTTGATTCATTTAATAGGCATACAACTTAATAAGAAAATTATGGATATGTGCATATGCATACGCATTTACAGTGTCTCACACCTATGATACTCATATTCCATCTTAAGAGGGAGTGGTACATATTTCAACACTAAAAGTATTAATCTGTAATAGTAGGTTTCTTGAAGGCAATTTGCAAAAATTAAACAATAGCAATCCTAGACAATAGTTTTAGCCAATGTTTTTAAACTAAATTGTTTCCAGTGTTATGAACTTCTGAGGCACAATCTCTGCATTTAACTGCAGCGCAAGAGATCACTCGTAATAAATTAGCAATTTCGGGTCAATATTTACTCATAAATTTGGCAAATACTATTATCTAGGATTGTCATTGAGAATTTTATCCATATTGGCTTCGAAAAAGCGTAGGAATCAATTGATGTTTTCAGTGTTTATTCATCTACCATGCACACTTAAGTACATAGTTCTTATGTGTAGTTTAAGTAATATTTGTGTAAGTACATAATTTGTAAACACTCTAATAATTTACTATTTAATGTTACAGCTAAATTGCTAAGGTAATTTTTAAGAGTGCTTCACCAGCAGACTTTTGAATTGTGAATTTACTGAGGTATTTTGCTACTGAATATCTGGCTTTGTTTCAGGTTTTGAAAATTCCTACTTTACACGCAATCCAAATGAATTGCAAGGGGAGAGAATTAAGACTACGTTGGTAAAGTCATCGCGAGGTCTTGGCTTTACTATTGTTGGTGGAGATGATTCTGAAGAAGAATTTCTTCAAATAAAATCAGTTGTTCCAAATGGTCCAGCATGGCTCGATGGAAAGTTACTAACTGGTACTGCTTATTTTAATGCCTTTTTAATTGATGACACTGGTTAGCACTGATATATTGTACCAGTAATTAAAATTTATGGTAAAATTGATTTGGCTTATTCGACACAACCTGTGTTATTATTCACATAATTAACAGCAACTAAAAATATTGTTTAGAATGTGGGACAAAGAAATACAGTAATACCCATATATGAAAACTTTAACTAAGATAAACTCTGTAGTTTAATTTTACCTTGAGGAAAAGAAATTTCTACAAATACTTAACAGTGTTACTGTTATCAAAATGGCCCTAAGTTATAATTGTATGAAAATTATATTCACTTCACACAAACTCAGCACACACAATTTATGGGTTGCGGTTTATATTTGATTCACCAGGCACTTATCTTTCAGGCAACATTAATGGTTAATAACATAAAAAAAGCTCAAGGTATGAAAATAGTGTATTTATCAGAATACAAGACGACCACCTATATTGACGTTATGGTAATGGTAAAATTTTAATTTTACTACAAGTCCTTAATAACAGGTCTGTGGAAATACTCAAAAAACCAAACATGAAATTCATTTTAATACACATGTGTAAGTGAAATAAACCTGAGGAAGTTGCTCTAAGCAGAGACACTTTGTGATACGCGCACCACAATTTTGTGTCTGTATTTTCGTGTGTATCTAGCAAGTACCAACATGTAAGTACTTGTGCTTCTGTCTTTTTTTACATACATAATAAAGTATGAAAAAGTTTAACCCGTCATGAATACAATCTATTTTCATGAAGTTTACCTGTGTATAATTTCAGTTGCAGCACAATAGGGAAAATTTATTTTTTTTATACTTTTTATTTAAATGAACTTTTCATTTAATTGACAACTGTACCATACTTTCTTACTTTTGTCTATATAACTCGAGAAAAACTTAAATAAAAAGGTGGGTCTGTTTTGCACAGGATAAACCTGAACTGTCATGTTAATGTCCCTGTGAATTCACGATACTGTACATTTTATTGTATACAACACACAAACTACTGCACCATACGTTCAGGTCGTGAAATTGTGTTAAATATAGTAGTTTATGCTGTAAAAACGAGAATGGCTGGAAGTCCGAAGAGTATAAATGTGTATAGTACCGTATTTCCGTGCATAATCGTCACATATTTTATACCAAAATTATATCAAAAAATCGTGGGTGCGATGATTATGTGAAGAAAAAGTTGGACCAAAAAAATTTGACCAAAAAAAAACGTTACCAAATAGGGTGTATTTTTACATTTATTTTGATGATAAACAAACTAAATATTTATTTAAGATTCACTAAAACATCACAATTCACAATTTATTTACAGTAGCGGTAAATATTTATTTACACATACATAGGCCGCCATTATTATCACAAAAAAAAGGTAAACAAATTGTACTATTTACAAATTCGACCAATTTTAGCGGGAATGGAAAGTTTAAAGCCACTGTAAGTTATCAAGAGCCTTCACACGATTTAATCGTCATTGTCAGATGATTCGTCGCTGGTGTTTTGTCTGCTATCGTTGGTGTTTTTTAGGCAGTCTTTCATTTTCCGCCAGTCGCGCACTAACTTTTCATACACGGAAAATTTTCTTCCTGCTGCACGGTTTTTTTCTTCAGCATACGCAACAATCGACAACTTCAGCCCCACTGTATAGTTGTTATATCTTCCCATTACATCGTGCTTGGTAAAACAACGTACGAACACACGCGACTAGCGAAGGCAAACTGCTGTAGTTGACTGCTGAACGCGGACCTGTTCACCACAAGGCAACATTGCGCTCAAGCGCTGGCAACAGCCACATGCCTTGCGGCCAGGCCAAGGTCGTCGCGCAAGTTGGTGCCGCTTCCGCTACAGGCTACGCAGGTGGCTGCATGTGCTTTCAGCTCAGCAGCTCGTAGGCCGGTTCGGCAATGTGTGCGGCGTGCGTGCAGTACAAATCACACGGTACAATATGTTTCAGAAAAAAATGTATGCGACGATTATGTGATGAAAAAATTTTATCACTTTTTTTACTTTGAAAATTAAGGTGCGACGATTATGCGATGGCGACGATTATGCGCGGAAATACGGTAGTTCCTGTGCGCAGCAATAAAATGCAATTTACTACGAATAAAAACTTAAATGTTGCATCTTCTGACAAACCAAGGCGGACTGCATGGTTCAAGCTAAAAGAAGGGATTTAATAGTCTGCTGTTAATGACAAAAAATACAGTTTACGTATGTAATTATTATTTCTATGTATTATTTACAATGTGACAAGTTTAGCATTAAATAAAGAAGTCATTTTAAGTTAAAACTTACAGTCAATAGCTTGCAGTTTGCCATGACATCCCTACAGCTGTAGTGTTTTTCGCTGTTTCACAGGTTGAGGCAACGTCATTAGCCAATAGACGAGTGCAAGGCACCTGTGATTTGCCGATAAATTGAGGGGAGGGCTCTCAAATGCCGTCATGAGAAACTTAAAAATTATTGAGAGGAAAATGGTGCTTTGAGTAAGACAATTAATCTGCTATGTTATATTCCCGACTCATGCAACCTAGGCGTTCAATCACCAGTTTGTGTCAGGTTTGGTTAAACATACAGTGAAAGTCCGTTATAACGTAAATTTATAACGGCGCCAAAAGTTTATGTTATAACGAACTTACGTTATAAACAAAAAAATAAAAAAAAAATTATATAGCATTTTGTTCATGTATTTTGTGAAGGCACATTTTTTACTGCGTAAATTCACAGCAAAAGTAAAAGAAATGAACATAAAATTTAATTAACTAACATAAGATATACCAGCACTTACTATAAGCAAAAATATTAAATGTGCGGCCGTCATACGTCGGGACTTGCGGCCGTGACGCACAGTGTAGCTATGCGCACAGCTGATGTCCGTGGCCGGGCGGGCGGGGTCAAGCAAGGTCACGCCGCT